>QKMX01008151.1:0-12190 GCA_003401595.1 Venustaconcha ellipsiformis
ATATACTCGCAATGTAGCTTTTATATTACTTTATGTGACTACAACTGATTTTAAAGAAATGATATCGCTATGTACCCATTTGAGTCCAAAGGTATCAATGTTTGAATTAGTAACTCTCATACGTATTTTTATTCCATACATGTCTGGGTTAGGTGAAATATCTGAAAAATAGAGTAGATGACAATATTGCTGTCTGCTTCAAAAATATACGAAAGGTATCATCTCATCGTTTATAAAGGTAGATTCTACCTTGCATATTTTGAAGTGTTGAAAAAGGTGTATTGCTCTGGACTTGGAGTTACATGGAAGACCTAATGATTAACAATTTCAAATGTCTTGTTTCATGTATATATTCCAATTTATTAGTATGGACACAATTATATCTTAACATCATCGATATCAGTATATTATTACATTTGTGGTAGCCGCTATGTTGGTTTACAGCAAATCCCATGAGCGTTCTACCATCATTTTATTTGAATCCAAACATTTACCATCATACATGAATAAGACATTCCTGGTTAGCTTCTCAGATTCATCAATGTATTCGTCTTCACGTTGGGTCTGATTTATATATCCCTCTTAATATGCTTTACCATATGTTGCATATATTTTATAGCGTTATTATCATCATCATAATTTATGAGTTAGGATGTAGTCTAGTAGATCGCTTGCTAGGTTTGCATCTCTTACTTAGTTGATACCATATATAGTTATATGTTAAAAAGGTGTCATTATATTTTCAAACTGTACACTTCATATGTTATACAACTTATAGATTACGCTTCTTCTAGATTCACAAGCAACATTACAATCACTTTCACCACAATCAGTACTTACATTTTAACAAGGCGTAGTTGATGGTTGATCAATGACTAAGTACTATGTAAGTAAAATTGGTTTGGAAGCTTATATCTCAATTTTTTCTCAGTCAGCATGCTAAAATGCATTTCATCCACATCTTTACCTACCTTACTAGATACTAGGCAGCAGTTGTTAAATCACCTTTAAAAATATCTTCTGAGTCAGTGTTCTGCACATATGTTCCAATCTTTCAGTTAATGTCTCACCATATATAGTATAATCTCTACCCGGAGTTAGGTTTAATTAATCAAATTACAGATTAAGATATAAAAAAATCCTTAGAAATAGATACCACAGTGATGAATAATATATATAATCTAACACTTGCAAAAAAAATCGTTAAGAGTTTAGAGCTGCAAACTGCAATCATGGTCACCTTTGCAACTAACTTGAATTGTTCCTGAATTGAGTGGTTGTTGAATTGCATTAACAAAGTGTTTAAAGGCTAGACATTGATTGCTTCATATAGCAAAGACATATTGTCACTGGATTAACACATGAGATATCAGAGGCTAAGTAATAACAGAAAGAAGAATTTAATAATGTCACGTTGCAAAGATATAAATTGATACCCATATAACCACACGTCAGGATTTATATATAATGGAGTCGAATTTGAGATCATTTGGCAAATATACTACGGCTGCAGAAATAATTCCGACTACTTAACAAAGAAATTGTACGATAAGAACTAATGACGAAATTACGGAAGAGTTTCTCAAGATTAACAATGTTAGATCTAGAGAATAATTTATAATTTTCTTCAGATTAAACACTATCATGGATGTACACATTGAACCTATGTAATTCAAAAACGTAAGAGGACTCGCCTTTTAAACAATAAGATTTGAGTAAAGCTACATTTCTTTGAAACGGCAGTATTAAGACCCAAAGTAGTGGTAACGATTATCTTGACGATTTATCTAAGCAAGAGTTGGCACAGATAGCCAAGTCAACGTCACCAATGAACAATTAGGCCATAATCTGAGAGACGTAGATGAATAATATTGCAGACTCGAAAGAAGTCAAACACATAATAGATTGTATACATTTAAAGAAACGTAAGAAATCAAGGAAGTTTATAAAATTAAAATATGTGATGAAATCACTGGAACTGACATAAAGCTGAAAATGGATGCAAGGAGAGACATATAAAAAAGAAGGACGATGGCAAAAGTAATAATTTAATATTTAGGCTACTGGATGTCGAACGTTTGAGATCACTGACGTTTGGACATAAATACAATTTGGGAATGAAGAGAACAATCAAATGAATGCCAACAAGATTACGTTATCACTGGGATACAGACTTAAACAACTGCCTGGAGAGAAATGTGAATCTACTGCCACAGTTGTAGTAGCCATACAAATGGTCATTGCATCCACAGCATTGAAAATTGCAAACAATGTAACGGGTATAATAATTCCTAGCATAATATCCAATTCGCCTGCAACTACATAAATCGATCTGCATCGGTTCAGTCTATCGATAATATTACGCAAAGTTTGAATGTTAAGTAATTAAAGCAGTTGGCTGATAAAACTATATACGTCATTCCAGGTATCATTTGCCAAACACCGTAAAAACTCCGAGATGATCTCCTCCGTTAACAGCATGCATCTTTCTGCTCTCTATCCTGAAGGACCCTACTCTGTTACTTTAAAGACCCCTGAATAGCCTCCTCCTCTTCATCAAGACATCAGAATGATCACAATCCTCGCCCAGAAGCTCTCTGGATATATGGGAAAATATATTTTAAAATGCTCTCTTACCACGTTGTAGGTCAAATCAATTCAAATTCTGATATTATCAAAAAATGATCTCATGATATCTATGTTCTAGATGAATCTTTCTCTTGGTTATGGTTGAGACTGTTATTATGGTTGTACCTGTACATATAAGTCCGTTGTTTGCCTTCTGATCAAATATATTGGAGATTTTCTGGATTTGTGTTTCGGTCCTTTTCATCTAGCCATTTATACTATTGGAATCCAGTGAACATCTAGTCTTCCTGGTTTTCTTCTTACACGTCCTCAAAAGTTCGTTTTAGTCAAGTTCTCTCGACAGGGATTCCTTGAAACGAACTTTATCACCTTACCGCTGCCCTGTAATTAGTTGGCGCGTGTCGGGTGCAGGGTACTGATACTTGGGAACTGGGCATAGGTAAAGACGACTAATCCAAGCTACTGGGTGTAAGAAGCGTCTCCACAATAAAAGTTCAACGAGTCACTCACATACGCAGAAATCCATAGTGACAAACATATGGACATCTGCAAATAATTTCATGGATGCTTCACTACACTCCTTCACTTTCCAGCTGGACCTTCCATACACTTTTTTATAATAGGGTCTGAACTTCGACGAGATGGTATACCCTCAAAGCGGTATCATAGACTCTCTAATTGTGGTTAAAAAATTTGTTTACCTATTGTTGTACCCACTGAGGGAGTTACATCTCATTTATAAAAATCAATTAACGACTTTCCACTCTTAAATTCTAAACTACAATAGGCGATTATTCAATACATTGCTCCAAGCCAGATCGCGTTGTGTAATATAAACGACACCCTTCCCAAACTGGGATCTGAAATTATCAATTATCAAACATCTGCTCTTAATGAATTTCTAGTTTACAACTGGGGCTATTAAATACGATATCCATTGGCTTCGTATAATATAAATAGCACCTACATACACATGTATTCAATACCCTTAGAAATTTTTTTATCTTTATAAATTTTACCTTTTAGTTTTGAATTGATAGAATATATAAATTGATATTGAGACGATTCTTTACATTCAAGTAGATCAATTACTACTTAATAAAACGTTTTTGTACGTCTTTCTTTGTGAAGAGAATAATTAAGAACGACATACATTGCCTGTTGTGTGGCACTTTTAGCAAGATTTTGACAAGAGAATCATTGCTAAACATAAAAAGCGAAACATTTTAATGAAAACGATAATAGGAGTTAAAGGTAATGTCCCTAACAATACGCACTTTTCTCTTATCTTACATGAAAAATGTCATGATAGTAATATCAAACTTGTACTGTATTCATGTTCATTATTTGATACTCCAACATTTAAAACATGGGGTTTAGTTTCTTTGTCATAACCTCTCTCGACTCTTTGTAAATAGATTCTTTTAACTCCTTAGTACCTTACATTTATCTTAGAGACTGATGCATCTATTCCTATAAATTTACTTATTTCAGTTATCTCTCGTATAAAAAATTATATATTCTGTCAAGTCAATAGCTTGTTTGACGATAATCTTTAGATATGGTCCTTGAAATTCTTTTTCCACAAACAGTGCTGAAATAAATTAGACGATATTAAATGTGCAGCATAACTGCATAGCCCCTTTTTGTGTACAATTAATACCAACTCTCTGAAAACTATGACAGTTGTTAGTAAATTTAAGCAATATTTAAGTAAAGTCCACTCAAAAAGCGTTCCACATAATGTACCCAATGTAAAAAGCCTTTTTAATGTCATGCTGATATGCCCTCAGATTGGCTGAGATTCTAACAACAGACAGATGCCAAGCAACTTTCGTTAAAAACAAAATCAACTCAGAAGCATAGCGATCGATAGAAAATATGTTACTAAACCAGATCTATTGGCTAGATGCACTTGAATAGGCTGTTAGGCAACATTTACAGTAAGCTCAACTTTTTTTCTTGTTATTACGTCCTAACGTTCTGTCATAGTATATTATTATTGGGGACATCACTTCACTGATATATCAAGACAGTCTGACAACTAAGTGTGGTTATAATTAATAAATAGTCTATTGCTTTATAAGAATTTGATATAAACTTTTCAATACAAATATTTCACTTTCAAACTTTCAGTCACTGGATGATAAATCAATATATCGGCCCCATATTTATATAAAAGGTATCCACAATTAAATCCATATGGAAATGTTGCTAAAATATGTTCTGTTTGTGTGTTGAACGAATTCATATTCCAAGAAGAATCGGATTCGTAAATTTCATGACCTACCTTATCATTTCATTTAATTTTGAAACTTTTCTCGTTTTCTTTTAAAACAATCGTTTTAAAAGTTTATGCATGCTAATCAAACTTAGTGTCAGATACAAAAGGTTTTTAATTGATCCATTAAATGGAATTTTGACATAATGATATATATTTGCTTCTACTTACTTTATCTTCGTAAATATCTGACTGAAGCAAGATGCTTTACTCGTTATAAAGCGTTTGTCTAAATGATATTATAGATCTAGGTCAAACATGTAATGTCACCAGCAAAAAAAATCGCAAATGTAAGCTATAGTCTTATCGTCTTCTTACATTACAAGGTCTCAAACACCCACACACCCAAAGTATTTTGCCGTTCGGTCTTTACATTCTGTTAGTGTCTTCCCTCCGCTGAACAGACGAGGAATTCATCAGATGAAAATATATATGTATTTCGTCAATTTGACAGGTCCAGAGTTCTGAGAGTATGAATAAAGTTAGCGACAGTACGAGTCCCGTGAGTGAAAATAAATTTTACAGGTGGACCGGAATGCTGATCAGACTTGTTATGGGAGTTGGAAATTTTGGATATAATTTTTTACAGAAGAAGCTTCAAACGTGGTGGACGAGTGCATCAGTAAGTATATTAACTGTAACAAGTGCACAATATCGGAAAAAAAACTGTCCTTCAATTGACTTGCCATTTTTAATCCTTTGTATAATCGATGGGGGTGTGTTCGCATCATAAATATTTAATCGAAAAATGTACAAATAATTTTAAACAAGCTACATCTCTATATCTGAAAGATTGAAATCCTTTGAATTATCAAAGTGTATCAAAGTGTATACATACTGATATTCATAATATTGAAAGTCAAGTTTCTGTGTACTCGAGTTACACTTTCAACGACTAATTGCATTTTAAAATCGGACACGCTACGTTTTCAGGCACCTTTTGTATCCGTTGATCCGGGATATTCGGTTTGATGAATTGCCTTTCAATTTACCTTTAGCTCAGTAAATCGAATCTTTACGTCCAATAAATAAATAAATACAATATATTTGTGAAATTCAGTTTATTAGATATATAACTATTTCAAAAATTCATCCATCTATTATCAGTTCCTTCTGTGGCATGAAAATTTCCTGCATATTGGATTGACTCAAAACTGGTTACACACATACATTCACGTAAGCAGGTACATGTACTTTATCCTTAAGGGCAACTGCTATCATAGTGTCAGTTATTTCAGGAATTGCTTGAATTAGTTTCGCTCTAGGAACACTAATGTAGTCTTAATGCAGGAATGTGATAGTGTGCATACTTTGAGTTAGCTCAGGAATTTCAAAGTTCATTTTGACCTAGGAACCCCATTGAGGTTATATTCAGTTACATATCTAGTAAGTGGACGATACACCGACAATTAGCCGTACGAAACGGGTTGAATTCTGTCAGACTCCTTAGAGGTCAACACTTGTATTATGATCCAAGCATTATAGTGCTGTATCTTAGTGATACAGGTTTTCTTTATACAAAACTTATTGCATTTGAAAATAACGCCTATTCCATAGGACGAGTGTTTCTTTCTTAACTGAATTCTATGCGCCCTTGTATTTTGACGTTCTATGTAATTCATACTAAGTTATATATCATTGTTATACTTTTATCCATAACGTTTTCTTAGGATTATTTGATGTAATTTTCTGTTAACTGTTATGAAAACAGATTTCGCCGTAAGACTTGCAGTTTTACTCAGTATTTTAAATCTAAACAAGTAATAAAAACAGCCAGTTGGAATTGAATTTTAATAGCAGCGACATTGTGTTAATGTTCAATACTGGCAGCTGAATAAGTTTGTCTTGAATGAATCAGCAAGATAATTTTTTATATGAACTCATTAGAAATCCTTTATGATAATATATCATAATATAAAATCTTCGATGCATAGAGGGAGCAAACTTCCATAATTGTTTGCCCCGATATTTTAAGAATTTTTTATTCTTAAAAAGTAATTAATATTTTATATACATTTTACATAACTCTTACGATATAAGTTTCATAGAGTTCTCTTATGTTGCAGAATCAACCTACACACTTCTCTCGTTTATTTGAGTTATATGCGTAACATAACTATGATAGTATGTCCCGATGCTGTCATTCATATTTCACCCACTTAATAATATATGGTTTTAAATTTACAAAAACACATCCGCATTTCGATCAAGCTGAGCATGTAAAACACGGGTTGGTTCATATACCTCTTGTCTTTTGTATTTACCACAAAAATATTGACAACTGGAGAACGTTTCCTTACAACTTCCCTGTTTTATTCGTGCACCACTTTCCTTACTATTTTGTTTTACTGAATCAAACGCCCCAGACAACGTTTTATATTTTTGCATCACACCAAATAACGGCCATCTATCCCCCATATTTAGTCAGGACAATAACATTGCTATATCGTATTCCTGAAATGAAATACTGATGCCACTCTTGGGAAAAATCGGTCAGTAAAATTATGACCGCAAGATTCAGATCTACCAACGCGATAGAGAAAGATTAACTATATATCATGCATCTAGTAATCGTTCTACCTACTCCGATACACGTGAGTTGGTATTTAAAAGATGTAAAATAACTATACATATTAAAATGTGAATGCACAGTGCACTGAACGAGAACGTATAAAGAAAATACCTAAATTAATAAAGTGACTCAGAACACCTATGAACAGTCATTGGAAAAGGCTAGTAAAAATAGTAAGGACAAAACAAAATTAATTCTATGGATATATCAAATTTAAATACCTGAAAACTAACAGATGTTTAATAGATAATTGAAATCAATCTATACATTTTGAATTTCCATATTCATAATCAATAATTTGTTAGAAGAATTTAATGCCAAACTGTTTAATTAAGTAGTTGACATTATTAAAGTAATCCCGAGTGACATAGCAGTCAACTAGAAGATTTAATGTCAAGAACTATCAAAAGAACAAATATGCTTTTTTGAGAAATAATACTACTGATATTGTTAGATTGTTAAACTTGAAGTAAAAAGAAACTGCATGAAATCACGTACTAGTGAAATTTTAGAATTAAGATGATTTTAGTAACATTTGTAAACCTTGTGAAGCTATTGTGTATGAAACGTTAGTTTCAACAGAATCAAATAATTTCCGAAAATAAAATTGAGTCTATTATACAAATTATATTTGATAAACGTTGATATGACGAGATATTCACAATCAGAAAGTGCAAAGCTGCTTGATATAGCCACATATGTTTAAACTGCCATCGTGTACATGTTAGATATCTTTGTTTTCCGGTTTGCTAACATAGATTTTGATTATGTGTATTGTTGATTCATCATGCTTTTAACGAGTCTGAACAAAGCGAAACTATTTAAAATCATCAATGCGGTACCTTGCTAATGCTGCGTAAGGCATTTTGAGACTATAAGTGGGCCAATATTAGACTTGTGTGTTTTGAGCTTATTGTGTCCATTTCAGTTTGGAATTGCAATGTAATGTTTATTTGTATTGATGTCATACTATATTTTATTTCATTTGAACTATTGTATCATCGGGCATTACATCATATAATATTTTTCTTTTATTGTACAACCATTTCTTCCAATAATATTTGTATTTTTATTTTACAACAATTTCTGCGTAGCATTTACGCTGAAAAACAAGATATACACACACTGTGCATCTTTTATATCGTCATCGTCATATGATATTTTAATGAATAATAAAAATCGTCATCACTACTCATAGCCACTTTTCTTTGATCTGCATAGCGCTGCAATGGGCAAATCATGATGGAAACAAAATTGACATTTATCAAACACTTAAACAGTAATAGTGTCACTTCTGCAGATCTGAAGAATTCAAGTATTAATTTAACATAGCAATGGGAACACACAGAAAGATAACTAGTTTAACAGTAAATATAAATGAAGCGGAAAATTAATTAAAAATGAAAATGAAACATGAACCTTTTCCCAATGCTAAAGCTGCTAAAATATGAGAATCATTATCAGACGTTGCAATGTGTACCTGGTGATTAACATATAGCTGATCTCTTCCAAATTTAGACAATTTACTCAGTAAATTTAAAGTTTGTCACGTGACTTCAGCTGACATTGGGTACTTCACTGGATATTTTAAATTTAAGTTTCATTTTCTCTATATTCGTTTAGTACTAACTTAATTATAATCAAGTATTAATTTCAAAATGTCACATGAACATCTTGAATATCAAAATAATGAAATTTTCCCAATTAAATGGAAACCTGTTTCATTACCTTAGATGTATCTGTGCCATTACCAACATTTTGGTGCAATAAATAGGTTTACAAAATCATCTTGTCAAGTTATGCAAGTAGGCCAAATGTACGGTCATAGGACGAACTCAATTACCAAGAATAGTCTTTTCAGAATAAACAGAACAGAATAATGCATATTAATTATGGTCTTCTCCGTGATCAATTGAGTCACTTTGAATTATTAAACGTTTGAATTGTGCTCTTCTAAATAATGCCCTTAGGGACTTTATTATGTTTGCATATATTTGTATTGTCAGTCATATATCTTGTGTCTGACGAAATGAAAACCTTTTGTCTTGATTTCGTGATCAGGCATTTCCAATTATAAACATGGGATGATTTCATCTTTATGATATGTTTATTTTACGATGGTTCACGGTTACTCTTTGTGTTATGCATGCATCGTATATGTGCTTGTTTTTTTTTTGGCTGTTGTTGTTTACAGTAGGTTGACCGCTGAGGGCGGAGAACACCATCCCAAAGTCACCTTGCAATCAAATCATTTCTGGTTATCAATTATTCTAGGACAATACATAATACGCAGAAAGAAAATACACACATGCCGGCATGCTTGCACACTTGCATATTGCACGCAATCTCATTTGACACAAAAACATTATTCTGACACAACAGTTTCTAGGTGAAAAAAATCTTCGCAATATTACAATATTATTTCCTTTTCAGCATTGCACAAGTTACAAGTTCATGGTTAAAGCCCATTTTTGAATAAATTAGTCCACTCTTTATTTAACTTTTCAATATTTGAATGCTCTTCAACTATTTGCCTAAAAGCATAAATGGAATTATTTTCCATGTTGAAAGTGTATATATAATATTTGGCTAAATTAAGAAAGAGATTACATAAAATGCCAGATTGTTCAATTCCTACAGATATTTCTTTTCTGGACATATGGACAATATTTGGACAACAAGGTGCAAAACGTTTAGTAAAAGAGTACCAAAAAACTGAAGTAATAATGCTGTCGTAGAACATATTCTCAATACTTTTGTTCTCACTCTTGCATAAAGAAAATTGGTCGTCATCTATTATGTTAATTCTTTTTACAAAGCGACTAGTGACAAATATTATATGAATTAATTTAAAATTAAAAGTGATCAATTTTGTATCTTTAGTACAAAGTTTCGGCCGGCCATAAATATTAGACCACTCTACACTATTTATATTTTATTTAATAATTGCTCCACCTTTATTGCTTTGTAGTGTGTTGCTTCCTTACTTTTTAACAAAGTCTTTGTAAACCAACTTCAACTAGTTTTGCTTTTGCAAGTTCATTATTTCATGCTTCTACTTATCAAACATGTTGTGAGCCAAATAGTTTCTGGTTGCATCTTTCCAAGATTTTGGAATTTTGGATTTTAATGAAAAGTTTTTCAAAAAATGTTTGCATCCTGATATTTTTTTTTATCATTTCGAAAAGTATTAAATTACCGCATTAATAAAAATTAAGAATTTCAATGTCGGGCATCTTTCCAGGATTTATATTGCAGGAACTTTCTAGGCGGAATAAAATTTAATAACCTTAGGAAACAATACTCATTTCGATTTTGCAGATCTTCTTTCCAATTCAATACTGCTACAATTGCATCTCTCCAAAAGCTGTTTTTAATGAGCTTAAAAATTTCTTCTAATTGTCTTCTCTCTAAATTTAAAATATCCTTCATATTTCTAAATATAGTTGTATTACCTAGGACTTGCCAAGCTCCATCCTCGTTTTCTACCAATCTTATACTTAATGAGTGAATAAACTTTATTATATTTAATCCACCCTCATACTCCGGTCCTACCACCTTTAATTATGTCTACTTTTGCAATCCACACCAACTCAAATAAGGAACGTATACTCCTGCTGTAATTTGTCTTGATGGTTGTGGAAGTGCTGACAAAAGATTTATAAATATGATCAAAACAAGAGAACAAGAGCTTTTACAACAATTACTTTATCTACTAATGACAAAGATATTCTTTGACTCCCACATGCCATAATTATTTTTGTCTTTATTAGTTTCAGCCTATAATTAACAGTTTATTGGAAGTCTAGAGAAAATTCGATACCAAAAAGAGAAAAGTTTGAAGAAGATCAGCTTAGTTCCATATCGGGACATATTCAATCATTATAAATGTTTGTTTTTCTTATGTTATATTTAAGGTCCAGTTAACAGAAGAAATCTTGCAAGTTATTAATATATACTTTAAGATCATGATGTCTATCGACAGGAATAAAAACGTTATCAGTACATTGACCTACTTTATACACACTGCAGTCAAAGACGAGGCTCCCTGCATCCCCATTGTCCTTTAAATCTATGCTATAATCTTAACACCGATCGTAAATAAATAAGACGCAAGAGGATCCCCTTGACGCCATCTTTTTTCAAGAGTTATTCCAAACATGTGAATGCACTTGCAAATAGAATCTCCTGGTATATTCTCCAAATCATTTTTGAGATTCGCTTAATGTTTCAGTCCCGAAGCTATCTTATTGTGATTATTTAGGAGTGATATAGGTCTAGAATTTTTTAAAGTAAATTCTGTCATTGTCTTCTTTTAGTAGACATGAGATGATTCCTTGATTCTGAAAATCGGAATATTTTCTATAGTATATCCGTAATTTAGGAATCTGCATTGAAATTCCCCAATATTTTTCCAAAGAATTGATAGAAATATAGCGCAAATTTGAGTTGGGACTGTTTCAATTTTCCATTAGTTTTAGAGACTTGCTGGATTCTTTCAATGTAGGTAGATCCTCCCATAATTCTCCTTCCCCTTCACTAAATTTAATATTTTGTTTAAAAATCTGTTTTGAGTTTCCTGAATATCAATTGCATCAGGCTGAGCAGTTTTTCTGTTGCATAATTCCAAGTAGAATTGTTTGGGGTGGGTTGGGGGCTTCTAAGATATCTGTTTGGTCTGATATATTTTTCCCATCATCTAAAATGTTTTCCTTTATTGTCTTATTGACATAATTTCTTTTTTCAAG
>QKMX01008291.1:0-11019 GCA_003401595.1 Venustaconcha ellipsiformis
TACATATATTAACTGTTACAAATCGACCTTAGGTAGCTTAAAATTCATGAAATCTGCACAGTCTGAAGATCTGAAGACTATAGATGCTGCATTTCAAATACGTAAAGTGTGTAGGTTGGTGAGTGAATTAAATGAGTATGACTCAATTAGTTCACGTCAACGTTTACCCAACAGATAGCTTGCGCTGACGTTATACAGCAGACTGTAAATTGCTAATGACTTCCTATCAGGTCTCGTGTCAATTTCGATGACCTTTACATTTTCTTTCACATGACTGTTGCTGTGTTTATTAAAATCATATAACCATTCCTTCATAATACATCTGACCCAGCAATTAAGGGCACATGTGCTTCTTACTTTGGTTGATGATTACAAAACCTTGTGGCACGGGTATTATACATGAGGCAACTTATAACTCTTTTAAGTGTTTGATTATAGCAGTAACATCTTATACAGTTTCTATTATTTAATCATTCCTCTTTACATAAAATGCGGCATTCAGTTTTCAACTACGATTTTTAAATAGGTGCTGTTCAAGATTAAGTTATATGAATATTTATGTTAAGTGTACATTTTTTTATTCATGATTGTATATTGTAAAGGACCATTTTTGTAAACACAGTTTCAGAATACTAGGTTGCACTGTTAGTTTGGGTAAATATGTCCATATGGATATTTGACCTTTGAAGGTGTAGATGTAAACTCCTCTACGAATTTATGGGGTTTGAGATCATTTCATCGCTTTGCCCTCTTGTAAATTCTGGCCCACATGATTTATCATTGGTTTGCTGTTAAAAGACCTAACTTTGTTGACAAGTTAGAATATTCTGGAAATGAACTAATGACTCTCATCCTGGTTTTGAACTTGTGTCTTAGTTTGTTATATCATTAACTGAGTAACATAATTATGTATTCCTATCTTAAGCATCTGAGATGGAGACATTTATTCAGTTGTGTTCAGTTATTATTTGAGCAGATATTTTTTGTTTTAGCCATTCGTTGGAATTATATAGACTTTAAAAATAATATATTATGGAATCAATGTGAATTCATTGAAATACGTTTTGGCTTATATCACTGTGATAGATGAAGGCTGTTCACACAAAAACACTATTCAAGATACTGTCACATCGGAACACCACCATTTGGAATACTTAATACTTTTTGAACTTGAAATTTTATTTTTAGGACTAATTGGAATTTCATTCACAATACTGTAAGTTATTTTTAATTTTCACTTTACATTCATCCGATATAATAACCGTCAATGAAGAATTTATATTAGATTTTTACAGTCATATTTCCCATCTGTCTCTTAACTTCAATTTTGCATTTTTCCTTGACTTAAGTGTTTTAAGAATCCGCAGTAGTCGAACTAGTTACAGAGTAGTATGTTACACTGCTGTCAGGGGTAGCCGGTGCAACAAAACAGGAAGAGAATATTGTTTCTTAATAATTGAGAAAACATCGATACACGAGTTGAGCGCACACGAAAAGAAAAGTTTGATGATATGAGGTTTGATTTCAGTTACAAGTACGAGACAATTAAATATTGAAACCTTACATGACTTGAATAAAAGTCTGGTCACGTGAGAGGTAATTCTGCTTATAAGATGCTTGCATGACTATAAACTTTTGTTCATGATTGTATACTGAAAAAAACATATTGACGCGATGTTTGAGTTTAGTACATTATTGACACAGTTCAGGGATAGTCTTCTTTAAATATTTCATTTCGTTTCTAAGATCAGTTTGTGTGATGATCATTAACAACTGTCTTCAAAAATAATTCTAGAAAAATTATTATTTAATTTGCTCACTGGAATATGTTAACTGAACATTGAATTTAAATTAACACATTAAATTGAAACAAATGTAGACTTTGAGATATTCTGGATTGTATCTTTGTTGTACATCAAGACACTCAAGACTAATGGAATTCATTTGGATCATTTTAACGTTTTTGGACCTGTGATGAAACATTTATGATTATTAAGGATTGAATTCATACTAATGTGTGTCTTTGGAATTTTCAATTTAGTATTGTATGGAAATAAAGTGTTTCTTAATTTCATCTAAATTGTTGGTTTTGACGTTTTTATTACATATTTAAAAAACATAGAATCATAACACCTGTTCGTGGGTCGAGTTACACTTGGATGTCATCATACGTTCCCCGGCTTGCTATAGGAAAATTGTAAAAGTGATGACGATTGACGTTTTGAATTAGTGCTTTTGTCTGCGTTTTATCGTGAGAGCAAACATACATAAATATAAATTGCATCTGGATAAATTTAAGTTTGGTTCTTCAAATTTCCCCAAGCCTATTACCGATATCAGTAAGTTTAAACGACTGGCATCGCTGTTAATGTGTTTGCTTAGAATAAAGTCATGCACCTATTTCGCTATGGAAATAAAAATACATGCAATTAAAACTTGATTTGTTATTATTGCACAGTGCTACCACCAGGAGTAGATTAAAAACTTTCCATGAATCATGTAGAGATATATAAGTACAATGAAAGAAATTACCATGCAGACGTTGCATGCATGTTTGTAGTACTTAACAGTTACTTCTTTAACATAACTGTTTTGCCACGGATCAGTGAAAAACTGCAGCGCACCATCATACCAAATCGTGGCATAAATATGTTCAAAAAAATGAAAGTACCGTATATGATCCTCGCAAACTACGACTATTCAGCCAAATACATCGAAAGTCAGTGAATAGGTCCTATCGGGCTTTTGTTATATTGTAGTCACATGCTCTGGGCAAACTAAGTCACCCAATATTTTATTATGGCCAGGACTCGGTTGCGGTGTTTCTAAAATCGCTCGAAGTATGTTGCAATACACTAGAAAACAGTTTTCTGCTCTCGCGCTTGTAGCCTTTAACAAGAACGCAACTGACTATTGTATAAAGGAGTGGCAACCCAGTGCTTGAAATCAATAGTAACAAATTAAACCATGCAAAATTAAACTTTCATGTGGTGCTTTCTAGCCTCTGTGCGTATGATGGGCACCTGGTAACGCAAGAAATCAATACAGCATCAAAGGCGCCAACAAAAAAAAATCCCAACCAACATGGAAAATTACATTACAGTCAGCTGCAGTTCATTCACCTTTTACAGTCGTATGATTCCAACCTGGACAAGCTAGTCAGTAACCATGGCATTGGCTATTTTACAATCATCAATAGATGTGATACAGCTAAGTTTTACAAGTTGATGTTGGTACGTAGTAAAGGAACGTATCTCTGCGAATAACTCAGAGGATGGGACAAGTTTACAGAGACTGATTTGCCACTGATATAGGCATTCTATTCTCTGTTTCCCGTAGGTGTGTCCACAAACAAATGTGAACATTAAAAGCCTTATTTGTATTTCATTGTCAAAACATTGTCTATCGTGATCTGTATTTTGCATTAATGTGTGTGTACAAGCTTTGACCACCTAATTATTTATGCTCGCCTAGCATGGCATGCGATGCTTTGAAATCAAACAGGAAAACTGATTTGAAATTACTCACCGACAGAGGTCACTATCTGTTTATTGAACGTGGTGTTCGTGGCAGTATCTACATTTAGAGCTACCTCAACAAAAACACAAACGTGGATGTACATGAATCCGCTGTCTCCAAACAGCTACATCGTGTATCCAAATGCCAACATGTGCAACGATGTAGCCCATGCTTGTTTTCGGGTTTCAGTGGGTCAATCACAAACTTTCCAAGTTACGAAAGAGACAATGATATCGGATACGTTTTAAAATTTTTCCTGGAGTATTCAGCTACGCTTCACAGCAACAACAATAAGTATCCATTGGCAAATAAATAACTATCAGTGCCCTCGAATGGTTGTGAAACTAAAACGTACTGCGTAATTCACATGCATAATATGAAGGTAAGCAAACAATCAACTGTGTTACGCCAGCATTTCAGTCGTTACTGAGAAGCATTTCTGTCATCCTTGATTTGATTTCTTTTTCACAATTGATCAAAACTTCCTGTATTGGCGACTTTGATTCAAGTGAAGGACGATGCAATGCTTGAGCACAAGGACAACCCAGCAAAAATATTGTTCCCTGGACGACAAAAAAAATCAGAAGTGCTCTAAATCACAACATGATATGCACACAAGCCAAGTTTATGCTGACCGAAACGATAAAACTGACAAGCACTAAATGAAACATATTTGCAGTTATAGAGATGTTAGTGAATGCGTCAGATATAACTTTGCATCGCGATCGGTCGAATGGAATACTTCTCAACGGTTTAAAACCACCGGCGATAGTAAATCCGGTTGCCAGAACAGCTCAAGTCTTTGGACAGTTGCCTTCGTGATTTCTCAACAAAGAATTGGAGACTGTCGACAAGAAAATGAGGCCAACGGTCTACCTAAGCGCAAGACAAGGATATCACGGTCTGGAATATTTAACCATCTCAGGATCCAGGAAATCGAAATGGATGTTATTGCTGGATAAACTATGTAAAGCTAGGTTAGAAGATTCGACCTAAAACTAGCATCTGACATTTGGGCTAATTGGGCATATTTAAAGATGTTTAATGAGAGTATATCAACAGGGAAATACTGAAGAAATTTGATGGTGAAGACCAAAGTTATAAAGAATGCCAATGTGGAAGAGTTCAACCCTAGGGGGAGACCGGTGCTGGAAGAATTGAATACGTTGGCAAATGTATCGGTGAATGCTCAACCACAGGTCAAGAACTCATGGATAATTTTGAAACACTAAGATTATGTATGGCGACGGCTAAAACGCAATTAAGTTTATAGTGTGGCTGCATCTATTTGCCATCTGTTGCTTACGAGCAGCATCATGGAGGCGGGATCATTTCCCTTATAAAGCGTGATTTCGTAAGAAGCTATCAGTGGTGTATAAGACGAATGACGTTCGTACACATATGATGAGTTCGGACGCACATTATGTGCTATATCAAATCAACGCTTCGATGTAGTTTTTTGTTGCAACTAGAACCCGAAAAATTACCTCGATGATAACGGTATCATCAACAAAAAAAAACAACAGAAATTTATTTAGTCTTTTCGACAGCAATCATTGCGAGGCAATCATGCACACTGGACATCGCACTAGCGTCTTTCCGTGTTTATCGCAGTTTGCCTAATTTAATATCTCGAATGTATGAGTGCTTTTTCCGCAGATAAGTAGGTTGTTGAACTTTAATAATTATGGGATTCTATTGATTATCACGCTGCTGACAGGCAAATGCTCAAAAATGTTTATACACACACCTGCCCATAATCAGCTCTACGAGAGCTTGCGGTTCATATTACACAGCGGTCACTAATTCTACGTTGACCAGATGATATAAAAGAGATTTCACAAAACGATCAATTTTTGTATACAGAATTCGATGGCAGCAGTTTCAATATTATGCTAGACGTTGTCATGATCACCGCCACAAATTAGGCTACTGTGAACGTTGTCACCATTTGTGGTAGTAATGAAGCCTTGTGATAAACAATGCAAGTGTTGCAAAGTTGTATAATTTTGGGCTATATCTTCCTAAGGCACCTGATAATCTGACATCGATTACATCTGCAAGGCGTACAACTCCTTGAGTTGGCAAACCTACATTTCACGCTTGTGGATCAGACCGGGCACATGATTGACTTGTCCAGGGATTGTTTACAGGCGCATCAAAGGTGCTCGCGGCCTTGTGTACAAGTTTTTGATTGGATCAAAGACATTGCTGACGATTGGTTGATAGATATAGGATAGCAAATGGTGATTTCTATTCGAGATCCGCTACAACGTTTAATGGCTCGATTACCTCCAAAGTTGATTAAATTACCATCAATGGCAGCAGTGTCACCCCCAGTCAGGAAAATCATCAATGAATCTACTCAGCAACGTTTAACCGATTCGACAATTTAATTTATATGGACGCGCCTATATTAGGAGATAGCATCGTTCAAGATTACGAATATTACGTGTACGATGCTAGTGTGCCTAACCAGGAAAGGTGGATACAATTTCCGCTTCAGAACATATCTCTGTGTTTTTGGTTTGTGCAGGGTATTCTTGTAAGTCCAAGCAATACTTGCAAGCCGGGGCGATATTGTTGCATTTTGGCCCCGGAATCAATGTCGCATTTGTTAAAAAGGGCATAATGACGTTGTATAGCATCTCCAGTTATCTCAGGAATCTAAATATGCTTTTAAAATGTTAATATTTCTACAACAGTTTTTTGCACTCACCAGATACAGTGACTATTAAACAAGATATGCTGACCCGTCTATGGTGTTTATCAAACATATAAACGACCATGCAGATTCTATACTGTATATCTATAGTCTCCTCACGTAGGCTCCATTGTTTACACTCAACTCAGTGGTATGCCAGGTACACCTGATGAGAAAACAGGCCCTACATTATTTGAGTATCACTTGGCTGAGGTCGTCTGACAATAGCGTGGTGTTTCCCAGAATGGCACTACTCTTACACATATTTTGATACTATAGAGACGTTCATAAGGATATAAGTCTCGATAACTACTGACTCAACGCACAGCACTTTTCAAGGAGAATGCTCATGGAAAATACGTACCCGGAAGGGTATTAGAGCACAGCGGTACGTGTTGATCAAATTTCAACTTCTCTAGAATATAAACACCTACGTGGTAAGTTGGATGTTATTTTTGCCACTGGCAGTAATTGAGGTCTCGCTGAGGTAGAACGGTCACCAAGAACCTATCTAAGACATTTTGGTTGATTTTGGACACATTCATGTTTCCCGTGTTTATAATAGACTTTTGAAATACCTTGACCGAGACCCAAAAATTGAAACAGATTTACTGATTTCTCCGAAAAAACTTTTCCACATTGTACCTGATATATTACCTTAACATTGAGCATCTTGACTTAATTAAGCAGTCCGTGGAAGATATGTTCATCAAATCATATGTAGGAGAACCCACTAACAATGCGTATACATGCGTTGCTGTGATTCTCTCTCACAAAATGGTGTTTTTTCAGGTCTTGAGTAACTCAATGAGGGTCATTAACTTGCTAGTTGAAAATTAGTAGAATGTTCTGAATTTTGTAAATGAATTTGTAACGTTTCATAAAATGACAAGTCTGCATAATATTGTGACGCTGATCATACATTAACTCGAAAGACCCTAGCCGCAATGAAAAACTAAACCTGAGTTCATTTGAAACATTCCCGAAAGAGATTAGCCGGGACTACCACACCACTTTGTCGGCGACCGATGTTACCACCTTTAAACACTGTGTTTGAATATTTCCATTCCTCGCAGCCAGTACAGCGTTGTTAGAAACAAAGATACCGCGGTTTCTAAGATGATGCTGAAGGAGCCATTGGAACTGCGTCCTGTGTAGCTCCGGAAAATTCGATTGGAGAATGCATGAAAAAGAAAATTATCCACTTGGCATCGAGAGCAGACTTCGCGGTCTTTGGTTGCGGTCTCGTTGTTAACCCGTCCATTCACCAATGTTAATTTATTCGCTATGGCAAATAATTTTGAAGTGTCATTATTCGTGACGAATTTGCATTCATGATTTCATGCACACAGGAAACGGTCTTCGTCAACCTGGATTTAATGACAGATCCTGAAACGCTTTGGGTAATATACGTAGTAACTCACAATTATCAATTGTATTGTAATTTTACGGGCTTGCATTGCCACTTGAAACTGTTGATTATTTAACTCATGGCTGTGAAGATAAAGACAGTATTATTCAACACTGTCGTAGCAAGCACGATTTCCTTTTAAAATATAAAACGTAAATAAATACCGAGAAAACTAGCAGACCTTAATCCGCAGATTATTCCCAACATGCAACGTCTGTATAGTTCCATTTATGCAAGAGAAATCCAAGAAATGAATGGAATCAATTCAACCAGATTATATCAGATATTGACTTCTATAAAACATCGTCCAGCTGCAGAAACATCTGGTAACGACAACAAATGAGTTAAAGCCTATAATTGATGTATGTTGTCCATAAAAACAGGAAATATCGTCAAGAGATAGTCGCAGCTGATAATTTAACGTATAAAGTGCATAAAAACAACTTGTATCGACAAGAAAAATCTACATCCCAGAAATGAAAGCATTAAGTCAACGAAAACATGTGATAGCAACAGAAAAGATCTAAGGCCAATACTTGATAATCTATAAATAATAGAGGATGGCTTCAGTGTGGTGCCAGACAAATTATCAGAGCTGGATTAAAAATAGTTAACAGTTACCGACGAAACTATTTTGAGAACATTACAGAAGCTTCTAACATTTGCAATTACTTCATCAATGGGCGCACACATTACAACAAGCACCAAACAAATTTGTTTTGAACAGCGATGGTATAAAGGAGGCAAATGTTCGACAAAAGACTTATTTGGTGATCTTAAGCAAGAAATGGAGGAAGAACTGACGAGATAACGTGTCGTTGTACAGATTATGCTGTACCGGATCCGTTTATTTACCACGCAAGTAATAATCTAAATAAAGCATTTTTCGTATGTACTTGTATTGGAGCAACACTCGCCGTCTGCAAGGCAATTCGAATAATAATGGTCGCTTTATTTGCCACGTGAGTATCATGTATGCACTCTCGTCGCATCTGCGAGTATAATTATGACATCAGCAGTTTCGTTGATTACTGATCTAGGTTAAAGTCATCTATCCCACATGTCTTCGCTCTTGTAGGAGTACCTAAATCAATTGTTCATGTGTTATGAGTACAAAGTTATGGGTGCGCGTATAAGGCTCTATCCTAGAACAATAACTAAAATCTAAAACTACTGTCAAACTACTGGCTTCAATAATTGTCGTTCACGGGTAGATACCAATTCTGCCATCATGTCATCTGTGACAAGTCCAAAGGCAAACATTGCCGCGAGTTCAGTACTTGTTCAGAATAGAAAAAAATGATCGAATTTATTAAATGTCGATTGCCCAGTTTGCACAATAACATATTATGCCTGTAGATGTCGTTTTTCCAGTTTAACCTCAGAGGTTTCTACCCTGGTGCTAGTGTTTGGGTGTTTATTGCAAATAGAGATTACAGCCTACTTAAGTCATTTAGTTTCAGGATTCTTTGCCAATTTATAATTAATCTGTTGTTTAAATGGCAAACTCTTTTTAAAAAATTTTATATTGTGACCCAATGTTTTATAACTGATCAGATTATGGGCAAGAAGTCCTAATGTTATGTATATCGAATTTGTATTTTTTTTTTTTTTGCTTTCCTCGATAATTTTATGTCATGTATATTTGTATTTGTAACTGACCTTAGTCAGAAATCAAGTTAATGGTTTACATGACTATAGACTTTTATTTTGTAAGCAACATATTACATAAATGTTATACCTTAATGATTATAATTTAAATATCGATATCATTACTTATTGTAAACGTGTTTACCTCAATTTGAGTTAAAGAAAGTCTTTATTATGACATGAAAATGTTAGAGAAAAGAAATGAATTTTAAATATCATTTCCAGAAAATTGTAATAGGTTAATTGGAGGGGTATATAAACATGTTTATTTAAGGATTATACTTTTCGCTTAATATCCGAAGTATTATTGCTGTGTTCAGTTTTTAATTGGGGTGGATTTATTTATTTAGAGTACAATTCACTGTAAATACAAATGCCCCAATAATATTTCTGGACTAAAACAATAATTTGGAATTATATTGACTTCAGTCGAGGACATTTTTAATAATATTATTGTCTTAAATTAAAAGGCTGATAATACATTGCCACATTTAGAACAAAACCAGATTTCATTTAGAACTTCATACGTTAGGACATGACATGTGATAGAATTTTTTAGGATTTTTGAATTTACTATAATTGCTGTGATTTGCTCTTATTGTTACTTAATCTACTTCCATTGATTCGTAACACCAGGTTCATAATAAACCTCAGATATGTCTCGATGGTATCCGTACTCTTCATTATATTTGTCATGTATTTGTTCAAAAGTTTCTTGCTTCCTTTACCCAGAACCTACAGGTCAAGTTTGTCTTTGTCTACGTATCTCCTGTAACGTTCTCGGTGTGTTATTTGGATCTTTCTGATAAATATGCAAATGATTCACAGTTTCATCCGGAACGACTCATATATGACTCATTCTTTTCTTTTCCATTAATCTCTTGACCATCCTCACTTTTTATCTCTGTGAACCAATTTTATATGCTTGTTCACTATCACAAATTGAATTAAATATAACTAATAATTATATTTATGATATATTATTTCGGTACATTATGGATTAGCGTATTTACACTTCCGGCCACAAGCTCCACGGTCTTCAAGAAAAAAGGATACCAGTAGGGACAATATCATACAACCTTCTCACTTGCCTGGTGTTCCCTTAAAATTTGAGATAGCACAGTAAATGTATCCCATCATTTGCAACGGTAATATCTTTCTTATTTGGCATTCCCATTTGCCTTATATTTTTTGTGGTCGCTACATACAATAATTATTTCTGCGATTCAAACCTATTAATAACGACAGGATCTTTCATACAAGAATTAACGACGCATGAGTTAACTATAATACCTAAAATGAGGAAACTGTATATCTAACAATGTGTGTACACCATGCTCACCTGCACAGTAACTTCTACAGCAGTTTAATGATGTTTCAATTACAATGTTATATTGTTACATTATGTTATTTCTTTATAAAAAGTTCTATGAAAACCCTTATACCAGTTGGTAACACAGATTTTACTTTTTACACTTTCTTCTACACAGTTTTATCTAAAATCAAGAATAATGAAGTTATAACAGTACCTTACGTAACTATATGCAAGCATGCATGCACTCCCACAAATGAACGCACACATCCATCCATCCATCTATACATACATAAATCATACATATATACATAAATACACACATACAGCGTGCATACATTCATACCTACCTACGTACGTACATACCTACGTACGAACGTACCTACGTACATGCATGCATGCATGCATGCATGCATACATACA
>QKMX01008346.1:0-10146 GCA_003401595.1 Venustaconcha ellipsiformis
TATATATATATATATATATGTAACACAAGTCATGTCAAACTACAAAACAATGATTCTGATCTGCCATAGCATATTGTCTACAGATCATGGTCTATGTTTCTTGTCCTAAACAATTTTACAGACCCAGATCTGACAGTGCATTATATGAAAATATATATGGATCTATGCTATTTGCATTAATAATAATTGTATATACAATATGCATTACCAGCCTCTATGATGTATCTTTCACTGTAACTATGGCAACAGATGAATGAGTGATGTTTATAAGAGGATAGAAACAGTCTTGGTAGTGTCTTCTCATTGAAATAGGTTATAGTAAAATTTGACTTGAAAACCAATGTATCAACTAGATGTTATTTTGCAAAAACACCAATTTTGATGTTTTGTTCATTCAAAGAATTAAAAAATTTCAACCTCTATGACTTGAAGTGATAGTTTCTAACAATCACAATTCTTTATATCTGGAAAACATTTTCATTCTATAAAAACCTTAAGATTTGCTTTATAAGCTATACATGACTTTGGATAAATTATCATTGTGAATAAATTTTATCTTGAGCCATATTAGTCAAAGGATTTTCTGTATCAAAAGTATTATTAGGGTAACAGTTGAAACAAATCACATGAAACATCTGGGCCAGCTACCACAGACAATGCATCAAACTTGAGCGATGCTGACACCAACTCAAAACTCATCAAACTGCAGTTGCTTGACCTAAATATACTATCATTTAATATAAATTTAGACTGGTTCTAGCAAAAGCTGATAAAATCTACTTATTTTTTCAATGGATCAGTCAAATTTGTAAAATTGTCAGGCAATAAATTTTTCATGGTTATAAATACCATAGTTTCAAAAATATTATAAATCGCAACGCACAAATTTTTTTATTAGGATAAATGTTTTGTTATTTTGTGAGAATAGAAATTTTTCAAATGTTTCGTTCAATTTGTTATATAATGTGATTTGACAAATTAAACAAATTTTACTTATTTTCAAATTGCTATTTTAAAAAACATCAAGAACTTAATACATAGTATTTACCCTATCATCAAACCTTCACAAATGAGTGTTTACCACTAAGATGCTTGATTTTACAAACTTTAAATATAAGCATTTAGATAACCATGAGTGAAGGTCTTGCATACAGTATAGTATAGCCTAATTCAACTTGAACATTTGCTAAGATCATTTTCTTTTTTCCCTTTTCTTTTGACAATATGAATTGCAAAAAAGAAGAAAAAAAAAGTTTTTGACACCTGCAATTTGAAACACCATTTTAACAAAGATAATCAATGTAGCATGCAATCTACCAGCCTATCCAAGTCAATCTAAACTGCAGTTTCATTCATGTATCACCCAATAGCAGAGAAGAATAAGAAATACTATCACACAATGAGTCAGATCTGGGTCTACTGGGTTCATCCATTTCTTAATTTCAAATGAATAGTACGCATTACAATCTGACCTGCTGACTCATTCAATGACCGCAGATCTGGCTTTTGCCACTCTCTACTTGCTGAAGATTGCAAGCGGCAGGTCCTTCGTTACTTTGCAGAAGATTGTTCACCACCAGTCACTCTAAATTGCAAGTAACCAATGAATACACAGTATAAATGTTATGTAATCAATGAATACACAGTACATGTGCAACTAAAAGAGACAACATTTTAAATCCTTCAATTATACAGCAAGATTTCCCTTCCATTGTGGAAAGATATGGTTAAATTTTTAATAATTCTGCAACAAAGTCCGCAAGATTCAGTTTGGTCTCATGGGTATTCAATCCACACTAACAAGTCCCTATAACTGATCCATCGTCTTTCTATTGAGGACTTTCTTGCCAATTGTTTTTTTTTTCTACTGCACGTTTGTAGAAAAATTGCAAAAAGTAAACATGATCATATATATGATATGAAACAAACCTTTTAAATTCATACCATACCAAGATCCCTGAAAAATAGATACTCAGCTTACAAGTAAATAAAAAAACAATCTAGTTCACCAAGAAACATGTTAAAGACAATTTACTTGAGATGAAAGTCTGATCAGACTAAACTTAACAATTATAAAGAAATTAGGCCATGCCACATCCAACTCGTGTATGATTCACACTCAAGTTCAAACAGAGTAACTCTTGTCAAACACCAAGTGCCGAGTAACTCTTGTATAATTCACATTCTAGTGCAATGAGAGCAACTCTTGTATAATTCACTCTGGTGCAATGAGAGCAACTCTTGTATAGTTCACTCTGGTACAAACTGAGGAGACCAAGATCTGTTATCACAGAATGTGCCAGCAAAACATAGTTGCTTTTAGTCCGAGATGGTCACTGGTTATAAAGAGAGTCTTTCCTAGTCAGAAAGGCCAGTTTTAGGCCCTTGTTTACAGGGGCCATGTGCATTAGTGATTTTTAAAAATGTATCTACAGAAAGTTATTTTAAAGCGATGGAAGAAAATTTTAAGCTTAATATCATAAAACATTTGTTTGAAAGTTTTTTTCCAAATACTGTGCTTACAAGGGGAGCCATACATAAATCCAGGGGGCCCTGCCAAAATGATCCAAATCAGGCTAAGGCCACTACTACAGTTAAGAGATGGTCGCTGATAATAAAGTCTTTTCTATGCAAAGATGGTCATTGATTATAAAAAGTTTTTTTCCTAGTCATAATATGATCAATGATTGTAAGAAAGCCTTTCCAAGTCAAAGATGGTCACTGACAATAAACAGTCTATCCTTTTTATAGATGGTCATTGATTATAAAACAAAATAGGGCATGCTATCTTTGCTGTGAGGTATTTTTTTTTAAATCTTACAAAACAAGACAATTAAATGCAGACATATAAAATACATAAACCTAGATTAAATTGGGTGAATTTTGGACTAATTCTTTAAACAGGTCAATTAGCAAGCATAACATCACTGTGTGACAAAAAAATTACAAAGTCATGCACATATGTAAGCCTGTAGAATTTTGCAGCATGTCAATATAAAAAGATGTTATAATAAGAATACAGGGACTTCAGACAGCATAGAATCAGACATATGCTATCAGATCAGGGATTGAAGTGTTCTTTTGATGAGAAAGTAGAAAGGTTGTAAAGACCCTGAAATGCCTCCACATTATGTTATAGAAAATCTGGTTCTATGGTATTCACACTTGGGAATGCATTACAAATATGTAAATACCATATTCAGAATGGTTATATGGTTCTTTCTACAAAATAAGGATGAATCAGTCATGACTGAAACTGACTTAATGAAACCAGTCATGAGTGAAATAGACATCCACAACTTAAATGTGGCTTTGAGAAACTAATGACTTAAATCAGCTTCCATGTCTTAAATATGGCTTTGCTACATTTTTGCTGCAGTGTGCTGATTTTTGCTAACCACCTCCACCCCCAAATCATTAAGCTCAAAAGTTTTAAGTTTCAGATAAAATGATTTAAAGCAGATGATGTGGTGGAGGTGGCATTACAACAAATTCTTAATCATGCATGTTATATCAGGAGTTTGCCAAATAGTAAATAGCAAACTGTTGCTGAAGAGGTACAGTAAATCTAAGTACTGCAATCTAAAAACGAAAGAAAAGAAATTTATTTTGATAGAAATATTAGCAATTTTCTGTAATCAACTTAAATGACATTATTGTACCTTATGAATGAAGGCTTTACAATCTTCATAACTACTAGAATATATCATTCGTCTTACTTTTCAAACTTTATATCATTATTAAATCAATTTACAGATGAGCAATCATCTCAAACAGTTTAAAGTGATACATATTTTGAAATACATTACCTACTTATAGATGTTGTAAATTGGTCACAGACATATTTTTATATGCTTCACTTACACACTGGATGAAAAGTGGTTGTAGACACAATTTTTTTCACACTTTACCTATCAAATAAATGTAAACTAGGATTCAATTACATGTACTTTAAAGAACAAAAGGAATCTTAACAAAAATAATCTTAACTTTTAAAAATAATATTTTGCTTGGAAGAAAAATAAAAATGAATGTGCCAAAATTTTTTTTTAAAATGTGCATATTTTTAAAGATATCATCAGACCCTAAAAGTCTCTAATAAATATAATGAAAATATTTTTAAAGTTTTCTTTTTCATTCTAGAATTTTACATTTTTTTTACAGTTGATAATAAATAAAAACTGGCAGAAAAAAAATTCCATAAAAGAGCAATCTGGACTGTCCCCAATCTAGAAAATAACTACCGTCTACCATATGTGCTCATATACAAGCTGATTTTTTTTTTCTCCAAATATTAAATATGGATAGGATATGAACTTATAAACCAGACATACCAAAAATCGATGAACTGTACAGAAAAATAAAAAAAATTACAACCAAGATGTGTATATTTTGTACTCTAATTCTAGTGATTTGTGGAATTAAATGCTATTTGTAGTACCTTTATACCAATCGGATGCCTGGAAAATCTTCATCCTACTAAGTTACATGGAACCCCTTACTACCAATAATTTAAGCGGACCTCCTTTTATACATCCCCCCACCCCCCATGGAGCATCTGTGTAAAAAAAACACTTGTACAACTTGCTATTTTTCAAGCAGATTTCATACTTAATCACCCCCACCCACAACTCATAAAAGTCATAGTTCATTTCTGCCAGATTTTTGCGCAAACATATATGGTACTCGCTACATCTGTGCTACTAAAATGAAATCAGTCTTATTCCAGATGTTTTTTTCCAGATATAAAAGAAAACATACATCCAGCAAAGAGTGCTTAAAGTTATTAATCCTGAGAAAAACATGTACAAATGTTGTGAAATCTTCATACTCTTTAAAAAACAAGCACCATATATTGGCATATTTTTGTTTTAAATTGAAATTTAAAAAATACCTCATGGTTTCATTTTCATATTATTCAGGTACACATTTATTTTTCCTGCATTCAAGATTATAATTAATTTCCATGCTGCATACATTGTATTACATTTCAAGTTATGTACCGAGAACTTATGAAGTAAACGAAAGTAGCTAATATTTGTAGGAAAATAGAATTTCATTCAAAACTGGTTAAAAAGCTTAGTTTCTTATTTCTTCTACATATACCATAAAAAATGTTTAATTTTCCCCAATTGTTCTTTTAATGGAATGAAAATTGATGGTGTTATCTTAACAAATTAAGGAAACAACTACGATATTTTCTCCAAGTGTAACGCATATCCAAGTGTAAAATCATATAGATTTCAAGATGTATATATCCAGGTGTATCAATGCACAGTTTACGACAGTACAGTTGAAGAGCTGTATCATTCGAGTGTGTGACGTCAGTGGATTTCATGAAGAATGACATCACATATGTATGATGTCAGCATACCTCACAAGATGTGATGTCAAATACAAGATGATACAGCCCTCATAAGCCAAGTTAATTAGAGTTAATTATGCATCTATTATATACCTTTAGACATTTTCTAAAATTGTTTTAACTTCCAGTTTATCAAGGTTGTAATAGACGATGTAGCATGGTGTAAGTTACTGCCCTATTTCTCGTGACCAATTATAGTCTCATCACGTTCTCAAAATGTGCTGCTAGATCAGGGTCTATACCGTTTGCTCTACTGTTTATGCCTAACAAACTGCACAGACCTGGATCTTTAGCGTATTATATGACAGCAGATCTAGGTTGGTGTAGTTTATAGTTTTATGCAAATACAGATGGTATATTCAGACTAATAAAGATGTCTACATAACAGTATCTGATACTAATCAGTTAAGTTGCGTATCTTTTATAGGTATATAATAAAGACTTGGATCTGCTCTTGCACAATACACCTGCAGATCTACTTCTATGCTGTTTGTTAAAATTGGAAATAGCGATTGCCATTTCAGGTATAGCACAAATATCCTCACCCATAAATCTTGATGTATTTCTACGCCTTTTGATAACATTAATAATCATTATATAATCCTGTTACCCATACACAGTTATAAGTTTTCACTGTTAACCTTCTCACCTCCATATTTGCATGTACAGATGCAGCTTTTCTTTGTAATGGGACATACCAATGAGGTATATTGGGGTGAAAAGGTTCAATTATTATATAAATTTCTTTTGTACAAAAATAATGACCATTTCCTCCAGCTGATGTCTTCCTTGCCTCCATATAATATAGATTTAAGTAATATTACTAATACATTCAGTGAATTGTAAAAACTAAATATGTCAAAAATAGACCTATAAGACAGAATTGTTACCTATATGATAGTTAACGTAAATGTTCTGATACATGAAGTGAGAAGTACATTTTGTCATGACAGTCTTCTCCACAAACTGGGCAGACAAATGGCCGAGAAAAATCTCGAGAATGAAGTTTTGCATGAATGCGATACATTGCATACTCCATGAAGAAACAGTCGCAATGAAAGCATCTGAAGAGTTTCCCTGAGGCAACCATGGCAGCGATGAAGTCGTAATCTTTCCCTGACTGAAGAGATGAAGGTGAGGTAGCTTCCATGTTCCCAGCTGGGGCTGTGGGAGACATCATTTGAGTCATCATCATGGATTGAGGACTGGACAGCATTACTTCTGAATTATTTCGCCCACAGCAGAGGTTCACCTGCACAGCAGAGTCATTATGACCAGGTCTGATAGGTGCATATGAGGATCGTCGAGACTCGGACCCACTTAGCGACCTTGAGCGTGACCTTGACCTTTCTACCGAGGCATTTGATATACTTGACTGGTCACTCTGTTGGTCAACTGGTTTCTGCATGCTAAGATTTAATGCATCAAGTTGAGGACCTTGACTAGAGGTGTCATATCCAATGGAATGAGGTATCTGTGCTGCTTCAGGTGAGGTAGTGGTGGGATTTGGTGGGAACATGTTTCGTGATGTGATGTGCTGTGTAAACCCAGTGTACATAGAGTAAAGTGCACTCTGATTGGATGTCACAGCAATTGCTGCAGCTGCATGCTGCTGCTGAGATGGGTCGAGGTAGTTTAATGCGGAGGCATCGTGATTTCCTCCCGGTAATGTAAGATCATTTGATTTAGTTGTGATGCTGGTAGAGGTATGTGGCGTTAGAAATGAGTTGTTTCGATTGAGATGCTTGCTGTATGCTCTTTTGCTCCTGCCTGTTTTGTAGTCTGGCTTAATGAACAAATCCCAGACACTTTCAGCAATGATCCCATGCCTCCGAGCATGACGTCTCAAAGTTGATCCACGTGTAAACTTTGCCCCACATATATTACACTGGAAAGGTTTAACACCTGTATGAAGCTTAATGTGGGACTTCATGTTATTCTTGTAGCCAAATCGTTTACCACAAATTGGACAGGAATATGGTTTTTGCGCTTCATGCGATTTGAGGTGAAAGTTGAGGTAGCCTTTAGGGAAATCTCTCTTACATTCATGACAGTTCTCCATTGCTTGTGTGGGTTCTTCTGACTCGTGTCCACCGTCTGCCTGAGATGTGGAGAAGGATGTAGGTGGTGGTGGTGGTTGAGTTGAAAGTTCACTCTTGTCCATTTCAGTCTCGAATGTCTCATCTAAATTATTGTTATTTGCATTGCCATCTTCTTCATCAGTTAATGCATCATTTTCAGAACCATCTCGCAGATACAACAGCGAGACCCGTTCCATCTTTGGCAGATTGTGGGATAGAAGATGGTCCTTGAGCTCTGTCTGCACAAGAGACGCCTTTCCACAATGCCTACATAACCAAGGACCTTCTTGATGTCCTCGTCGCATATGTGCTTTTAATGTTCGTAAGTTCATAAACAATGACCCACATACTGCACAATTTATGTCTTCTGCTTCATGCTGTTTCTCATGCTCTACCCGCATTGATACTTTTGCAAACCTCTGGCCACAAAATTTACAAGTATACGATTTAAATCTTGTGTGAAGCTGTTCATGTAAATGAAGTTTACCCGTGCTTTCAAATGTTTTGCTACAAATGCCACATTTAAAAACTCCCAAGAGAATTCTGTCTTTTATCTCTTGAGAGGAATCATTCTCATTTCCTATTTCATTGTCACCCGTGTCATCACCCGTTTCACCTTGTATATTAAAATTATCTCCTGAAATTTCTGACTTTGGGGAAACCCCTTCCTGCTTTGAATTGTACACTGAGGTATGGTAATTGTTAGGCATATCATAATTCATGTCCTCTGTATCAAACTCATTTGGATCCTGAACATCCATTGTGTAATTTCCAGACTGGTTTAGGGATCTTTCCAAATCAGACTGGTTCTGTAATAACTGTTCTCTATTAAAATCACTAGTAAACAATGAGGTATTTTCTTGTCTTTGTCCACTTGAGGTATGAGAAGAAGAAATTAAGTCAATCCCTTGAGAGAGAAAATTTAAACTCCCTGATGAGGTCTCTGTACGATTAGGTGAGCCACCAGATTCTGGCGTCAAACGTAAAATACTTGACATATCATGTTCCTGAGAATGGGAGTCTGTACCCCCCAGAGCTGCCTGATCCAGCTCGTGATTTTCCTGCTTTACAATAACACTTGTATACCCGCTTACTAAAGAGTCCTCGCGTCTTTCCACTGGAGGTGGTGGAGTCAGTAGAATGGAGGTAGCATTTCCCTGAGGATCAGAGGTTTGACCAATCCCTGAGGCAGAGACTGGCCCAAATGAGGTTGAGGTGGATTTGCTTTTCTCAAGCCTCTCTTCTGCTGGTGCTGTATGATTGCCACGCACTGTTTCCTCACCAATGTAGCTAGATACCGCAGCTCGCAGAAGAGGACAACGTTTCTCATGGTAACGTCGTGTCGTTGATCGCGTAAAAACTTTTCCACAGTAGCTGCACGTACGTGACTTTCTAGGGTACCCATTAGAGGTAAACTGGTACATATCACCTGGGTAACCATAACTAGGCATAGCTACCCCACTTAAACCATAGGGGAAATGTTCAGTGCCACGGTAACTAGCATTGCCGGTGGAGTACACAGTATTGTCAGATGAAGCCCCAGTATTCAACGGTGGAGACGCAATACTTTGTCCATTACTGCGTGATTTAGGAGTTTGACTGATACCCGTAGATGCACTTCCTGAGTAGACTGGACTTGCCATTGATGAACTAACAGCCAAACTTGTCGTTAAGTTGGCTGGCAATCCATATGAAGAAAGAAGACTGGAGTTTTGAAGAAAAGCCTGAGAAGGGGAGTAACTCTTGCTGGACAAATCCATGTTGAGCGACGACTAATTTCCTGATTAATGAAGTGTTGATGCAATATGAATTCCCTGACAATGAATGTTGAACATTACACAGAGTGAATGGCAGTATCTGAAAAGAGAACAAAAAATAGTTTAGAATACAAAACTTCTTGAAAGTTGTTGCTAATAATTCTCCATCTCATCTGCGATTAGATCATTCAGTACGGATTACCACAGGATCTAAACCTTCTAATCGCAAATAAGAAAATTTTGTGTTCTTTGTAAGTGCTTCAGGATCCCATGAGATGAAATTTACACAACATTTAAGTGCACATGATTTTGGCATTTTTATGATAGAAGTTTGATGGAATTTGAAGTTATCTAATGTTCTGAATCTGCCACTGATGTGTATAAATGTAATCGATATTTGCCTGTTAAAGTTCTCTGCAAATCTGAAGCAATGAATGGCAAATTTTCATATGAAAAAAGTACATTTCTCCCTTGTTACAATGCAGTTCTGGTTACAATATAACAAAAATTAAAATATTGTGTGACAATCTGTTTTGAAAGCAAATAATATGATGCAGAGTAAATCTTTATTTACTTTATAAACAATAACTTAAAAATCTAATCATTTCCTCTATACTGCAGTTCAATACAAAGTGCAGTTCTGACTATATCGCTGTTTGGTACATAAATGCTGTTCTCACTGTACTATGGTTTGACACAAAATGCTGTTCCCACCAAACTGAGATTTGGTACATATTGTTGTTCCCACTATATCATGGTTTGATACATAATGCTGTTACCACTATACCATGGCTTGACAATATTGCCATTTCCACTATACCATGGTTTGATACATACTGCTGTTCCCACTATACCATGGTTTAACCCATTAACCCCTGGAGGTTTTGGACGTTTTTGCCTGAGATGCGAGTAGGAAATCGATTTTGGGAGATATTTCTGAATA
>QKMX01008412.1:0-11770 GCA_003401595.1 Venustaconcha ellipsiformis
AATAAATATTTTGCAAGGTATAATTATCTACGCCATTGAATATGAAACAGCACAAAAAGGACCGTTATGTACAAATTTACCCCACCCATTTGACATCGACCAAGAATCTAAAGGCTCCCCATTGTGGCTCCAAAGGGACACATAAATTGTATCAAAAAGTTATTTTAAGAGTAGGGTGTAGTATATTTCACCATTATAATCTTTGTGGGAAATTACTTAAAATGGTTTACCGAGGCAGTTACTTGAAACGAGAACCTGTTTGTAGAATTTGGCGATAACGTTGTAATTCATACTGTCTTGTTACAACAACTGCATTTTCCAAATAGCAAGACCACATTTTTATTGCAGAGCATTTTACGTATATACCAGCTGTACTAACTTCCAATAAAGACACACTAGCATGATTTAAAAAATGTAAATCATCTTAGCGCGTGAATAATTATTGACCTAGGAAATATTTGTAATTGTACACCACAATATAGCACATCAATTGAATGATCTAAAACAGAATAAAATTGCATTAATTTCATCTGAAATTTGAAATCTGATTAATAACGATACTGAAAGCAACAGTAATATTCGATATCATACATCAGGAGACGACGTTACGAGAAAGGTTTGACCTTACGGTACGGTTGTTTCATGGCCTTCCGATAGCAATATTTTGCAAATAAACTTCACTTTTTTTTAAACGTGAGCTATGGCGGCGAAATAATTTCCTCTCAAGGAAATGGTATTATGGACAATGATGCGTTATAATGAAAACACGAAGAAATGTTGCAAAAAAGGTAATGTGTGCCAGGATGTTACATTAATTTGCTACAGATATTTTCCTAAAAGAGCAATCTACCGAGAATCATTAGCTATGCAAAAAATCCTCAGGAATATAATTACCATTAATATTATTGGGAACATAAATGGTTTCATATGCTTATATTTGATTTCATTTTCGCCTGAATTATTTTGACAAATAAATAGTTATCACGTGATTTATTTGATGAATAATCAAAGTATATATGTTTGCATTCTTTTCCTTTTAGTGGCTTTCTTTTTTATTTTCTCCTCCGTATATATACATCATTGCAATGCATTGACAAGAGATTTTATTTACATTAAAGCCGAGTTGCTTAATATACACGTAAAAATTGTTTTCATAAATTGGCATTTACATTCATACACTTGAAAATGAAAAAGTTTTCATTGAATAATGGATGGATGAAACGTTTCTAAAACTATAACAAGTGATTATTATAATTCAAGCGACGTATCGATTACAACATGGAGTTATTTTCTGTTGTTCATGTGAAAACATAATAATATGATATGGATTTAACTTAATTTAAATGCAAAAGCTTCACTTCAGTGAATATTATAGCAAGGTTCAGAAGAAAGGAATAAATGAAGCTACATAGCTTTTGCTGTCAATCTGAGCTTCTACCATGGTAATGAAAATTTACCATTACATGGACATATATGCAGATTTCAGTTTTACTAATTTGGGATCCTTTACACTCTTTATATGCACATTTTGAAAACTTAACAATTACTTTGGAGATATAAATTGTTTAAATGGCTTCTAAATTTCTCAGGACATGTCTAAATTTGTAGTACGGCTTTATGCTTTACATACTCTCTTCTGAAATGTATGTATACACAACAGTCAGCAAATAAACAGTAAAATTGGAAGACCATATATTTGACAATTTTCATTTAATTTGTGTACCTTATTAAATTCATCAAATAGGATGATAACGTTTGTGTTCAAAAGGACAAAATAAAGGTAAAACAGTGGCAATATTTCCCAATCCTAGACAGGCAGAGACCATGGTAAAGAAGTTGTGTGGCTTTGTCAATACAAAGAACAATATTAGTAAATTATATCTCATTTAGGAGTACAGATCTGTTTATTAAAGTGCTTTTTGGTAAAATTTATAAACAAATATATATTTAAATACATTTATACCTAAATGATTTATGTTAAACAATACACGAAAACAATCGTGATTTTATTTAGTGATGTCTTTCATCAATATGTGATATAACCATAAATTAGTACACAAACTGATGTTTCATAATAAATTATTGTGGTAATGCTAAAAAACATATAGCAGCGTAGCATTTCATCAAAGCGTCTCCATGTCAGTTTGATTTTTTTTTCTTTACTGTTTCGTCTTATATATTTTAAGGAGAATATAATATTGTGATATACGTCTTGACTAATAAAAACTAGATAAGTTATGGTTATGAATATTTTGCTGTTGTTTACTATCACTTTCGTCGTAAATACGACGAATACCGTGGTGTGTGCAAAATATAACAATTAAAGCATTGACAAAACAAAATTTCACAGCAGTATGTTTACAACCTGCGGACTATTAACGATTCTAATAGATCTTAATATTTCAAGAATTATCCATTCTTCAATGCAACTATTGTTAAAACTCATTGTTCACCGCTTTATATTTAAGTGCAAATCATTACCTGATATGTGTACTTTAGTTATATGGAACTATCACGACGAATGTTAAAGTTAAAATTCCAATGGCAATCTTACTGTCACGCGATATGTTTGATGACGAGATAAACTCAGATATCTCGCTGCATGTTCTCTATTTTGTCTGAAGTTCGCACTTTTCATTAAGGTATTAGCATATAATTTTATATTATAGGTAAAAAGCGTGGTGTTTTTTTAGGATGCTGTAACCTCCACTACATTTTAGCTTTCATAGGTAGAGATATGTAAACGTATCTTTTAAAGTGAATTGTAAGATTACAGTCCAGACAAAACAATTGGGGACAAATCCTAGGCCTTGTTTTCTCTCTTGTTAGCGCAATAGTTTTTATATGGATATTACTGTGTTGAAATATAGGGTGAAATATACAAATACTTTACATTACGAGTTATATCCAGTTATATATTATTACTAAATAGGAAACACGTCTTCTGTTAGTAATCGCCATATTCAAAGCATCAAGTAAAGGTTTTGTACGTTAGAGGAAAGAATTTTCGTTCTAGTTAGACGTCGCATGAAATTGTGTGAAGGAGAATCAGGCTCAGGAAAGGTAAAAATGATTAAGAGAAAGAGTGTATAGGAAAGTGAAATTATAGTTAGCACAACAGGCATGAAATAAAAGAAAATAATTTTAGGAATGAAAGATAACATTAGAATGAAACGATAGAACTGGAAATGAATGCAAAAATGGATGCATTATAAACAAAAAACTACAATTGCCAATATAGTAGATCTCATGATTACTGCAAGGATCATTACTTATGAACGACACTCTCAATTCCTTAACTACTTGTCATATTTACGATCCTGCCAGTTCATCCTCCTATACGATTTTCTTTTCACGGAGAAGAATGGAGACGACGAAATAAACCTATTTCCCAAAGAGGAAATATTGTAAATAATAGGATGCATCTTTACGTAAAATTACCATGTCTTCTCTTCCAATCAAAGCGACGTATTCGTTTGCATTGTGCTCGTTTTGAGATAAATGTGAGAAATGATGTAACGGGCATGGGACCTCAATGTTTTGAACCAACAAGGGAACAGTATGAACAAAACTCATAACACCAGATGGTGATAAATGTTACGAGGTTGTAGCACCTAAGAAATATAGACAGTAAGTATCACAAAGGGTGCATAAATCCGGTATGGCAAGATGTTTGGGCACAAATTGACAGCTAGCCATCTTCGAATTGTTGAATTGGCTAAAAGTAACATTACAGGAGTTAATTGTGGGTGATGTATCAAAATGGGTTCATCGATCGGGCATGGCACCATATAGGGGCCAAAATACAGGTGAATGAGTGTTCAGATTTGTTGTTTCCTTATAGTAAATTTGCACACGTTTACAGTTTGTGTGACGTATGTAAAATCAGTTACAAACACTATGATGATGGTGTGGGTCCCATATCTCTAATTATTATCTATTAGAAATGTTCGAAAATGACACTTGTAGATTACTTAACTAGGTACCCGGAGTATGTCTCAATACCGAATGTCAGTACGGAGCATGTCAGTGAGACACCTTATAAGAGGTTCCGCGACCAAGCTGATAAGCCTTAGAAACTATAATTTTGTGTTCTCCCATACATCGATAGGGCCAGATTTTGAAATAGAATTCCAAGCGTGTTGAAACGTGTGACCAGCATACAACAACGCAATAACTTTTAAAGATAAAAAACACGTGCTATAGCATTAAAAAAGTATTCCGTAGCATTATTCACGTATTGTATGAGATTGACATGAAAACAATAGATATCTGTCGTACATTGTGGAAGGGGTATGCCATAGAGATAACAAATATAATATATGTATGGAATGGGCAATATTTTGACCGACTGACTGAAACGCAAAGACATCGTTAAGAAGGTAATATTAGTCCTGAAAGTAAAGGTAGGACCAAATTATGTAGTGGATACGTCTTGCCACTTATTATTTCGGAAACAAGTAACAATAATTTGGTACAGGAGGCTGCGACAAGTGAGCTCGCACATTCGGATTTAGGTCTGCTACATCTGTTCGAAGCCTTTCTTTTCGTCCAACAAATAAAAGGGTGTATCAAGAGGCAAAGTTAACGCTAATATCCAAAATGTTAGAATGTTTAGCGACATCGGGTGTCTCAGAACCGTATTAAAACGTAAGGTATGGCCAAAGAGTCCGTTACAAATACCATTGCTTGTAACTTGATCAGACACTTTGATTCATTCACGTTGCCAAAGAAAATATTACATGCCCTAGCAAACAGGTGTAGTTTAAGTGTTGTGCACTAGAAACCTCGTGTGTTCTGAACACTGAACTTACATTTGTATTTATTGTTCTTCACACAGCCTAGATAAGGCCCAAATGCAAGTGCGAGAATGGAGCTTGCAATAAGTAAACATTTTGGAGACATTAAATGATATTTAGTAGCTCCACGTCCTAAGAGAACAAAGATCTGGCCAATTCTTAGACGCGGTCAAGCATATTTGAGACAAGCTGGAAAGGGGAAAAACATAAAGGAAATTCATAACATCAGAGGGTGGTAAATGAGATCATTTAGTATCACAGAAGAAAGCACGTATCACATGGGGCACATACATACGATGTGTCAAGATATTTAGGCACAAAGAAACAGCTTGCCATGTGTTCAAATTTATGTCTGGAAAATAGTGATATTTTATTAGTCCATAGAAGACTGTGTCTGTCACACAACAGTTTTGAACGTCATGTTAAGAACGTGGCTTGGGCATTGGTGAACTAGTCTCTCCACTTATCAACTAAATGAACCATGGCAAACTGATTCTTGTACGTTACTTAAGTAGAAACCCAGAAAATGTTGAAGTACCGAATGTGATTATCGAAGGTGTGGCTGTGGCACCTTATCAGAGTTTCAGTATATAGAGCTGCTATACGTGAAAGAAATCTCGTAGACTGCAATACGTTGATGAGGCCTGAACTTGATGCTGAACTTTCAGCTTGTCGAAACACTAAATGCTATATGGAATGATCTGCATCCTTTACTGATATTTACCAGCCTTTCTCTTCACAATAAAAGGAATCAAAGCATTCATGTCGTGCCCGCGTTGTCTCCTAGGTTTAAATGCTAACTCAAACTATCCTCCGCTTACCTAAATGATTTTAAACGTTTTTCGTTTATTTCTTTATTCTGCTATTTTAACTAATTTTGTTTCAAGATAATGGCAAGTTATGTACGCATTCTATATAGTTATATTGTTTTGTTGCGAACATTTCCTTTAAAATAAATTTTAGCTGAGATATTTGACAAGCACTGCACACGAGTAATAGCTTATTGCAAGATCTAAAGGACCATCATATTTCATTACATTGGAAAAAGCGTTCCCTATCACTGCTTCATCTTTGATTAAGAGATGTTTGTTTATAATGCAATACGAGATGCACGCAACAAACCAAATCTTATTCGAAGATCACAAACAGTATATTTAGTAACATAAGCAAAATTGTTCCCATGCACTGTTTCCTCTTTGAATGCGAGTAAATTTGAAAATGGATTTTTTCAAAATGTGCCTCAGGCAACATTTCATGTTTATAATCATTCGGATATCGAAGTTATTTGTAAGTTATAATCCTGTAACGTATGCAGAATGATTTGCAGCCTTTACTAGCATTAGGCAGCCTTTATCTCCAAACATTTCTCTCATGCACGTTTTCTCTCTTAAGTTAAAAAGTTAACTCGACTTAACCTCAATTAACCACAATGCTTTGAACAGGTTATCTTTTAATTCGTTTTTTACTTTCTTGAACTAATTTTATTTCAAAGGTAGTGCATCTTATACAAGAGCGTCACGTTGTTTAGTTGCGCTTTCAGATGCATATTAGTGGGAAATTTGACAGGCATCGCACCAAAAAATTATCTTGAAGGTACCGAACAAAACTTTTCATGACTTATACAAAATTATTCCATGGCATAGCCTCATCTTTGAATGCGAGTGAGATGTACATAGAATATTTTTAGTCAAGCCTTTTTGCAAGTAAAATCTCTTGCTGTTTAGTTAATATTTTAAGTTCAGCTGTGCTCCAACATTGAGCAACAATAAGTGTTATTTGTCCAAGGAATGACAGTTTGAGGATAATTATATAACATCTAATCGATTATTTATACTTGGGTTCCGACTTATACGAAATCTTATTTCTTGCATCAATCATGCACCCTACAAATAAACGAAACGTATTAAAGCAAATGGTAAATCATATATTCTTTGATTTTAATCCAGTAGATATTGCATTTGTTATAGCGTTAGCAAACAAACTGATATAAATGAAAATTCTGTTTCTGTAATACTGACTGTTTGTTTTGAAGCTTTCTAAAACTTTGGTTTAATATTAGTTAATTACTTTGTACACACAAACAAATGAGTTTTCAAATCTAATAACAGTCTTACTTCTGATACTAATGTCTCAATCTAAAGCAAGAATGTCATAGATGATTATCTTATTATCTGAAACATTTTTTGCTATCTGTAAACAATTTGCAGATGTACAGATCGAGGTGGATCATATCCATTTGTGTTGGCGAAACCTTGTCGTGATAGGTCTCTTCTGTACTACTGTTATTCCATAACATTGTATACTTTACTATGTGGAACACGGAATTTTTTCCTATAATTGGTCATTTTCGAGACATTTCAATGATACATTTGATTGGATGCTTTTTCCCGACAAATGAGTGTATCAGCAGCCAATGGTAACGCTACTTAGCACGATGATATTGTTTCGATCGACATCAAAGAATAGCAATAAAGTGTGAGAGAGTACCAAATACTATTTTGCAAAAGCCTGTGTATGTTGTTCGATCAAACACTTTGTTTCGTTCACATTGGGAAAGAAGATATTGGACGCAGTAATTAACTTAAACAGTATAGGTGTAAGAGTGAAAGACTCAATTCATGGCCTAACAATTAGATTTGGTTTGGGTTATAGACACCAAACGTAGTACTTTAAATTTGGCGTAGCTCACACAACCAAGACAAGAAACAGATGCAACGGCAACAAAGGCGTTTGCGTACATTAAATGTTCCAGAAACCATATTTGGCGAATTGGGTTTCCACGAGGAGATAGAGCTGACCTGTGCATAGACTCAAGCAAAAAAAGTTTTACAGACGGTGTAAGAATGATCAAAAGGTAAGAGGGGATCCAGGTAGTGACGAAAAAGAGAACGTGTCTTAACGTAATGCATTCCACCAGATTGGGTAAATGTGACTAGTTAGTACCGTTTAAGAAATATAAGATACTAATTATCATAAACTACGCAAGTAGCAGGATATATGGACTCAAGGAAAACGTTGGACAAGTGTTCAAATTGCTGTATAGCTAATAGTGAAATTGCACGGATTTATATGTAGTGTGATGTAGGTCACAAACAGTCTAAGATGGTATGATGAAACCGTGGCCGTGGACAATGTGTATTAGTAACTAGAGGAACCATTAATAACTTATCCTTGTATGTTACTCAGCTAAATGTTGCATTACCGGTTGTCAACACCGAAGATGTGGCGGAGAAATTTTGTAATAGTTTAAGCGATCAGACTGCCATACATCGATAAGTCTAGATCTTGAAGAGGAACTCACAGATTTCCCAAACAAGAATTTTTGTGTGGAACAGGTGTCTCCTGTACATAAACGTATTAGCCTATCACGTTAATATCATAGAAATTTAATAATTTGCATTGTTTCCGTGTTATCACCTAAGTTAATACTTTAACTCTAATTAACCTAAATGGTAAAAACTACTACTAAACAGTATTTTTCATGTTTCTGAATTCTTCTTTTCTAAGCAGACATTTATTGCAAAAGAAGGGTACATATGTAAACAATTTAATTCATTTCGTATATATCCTTTGATATAAAGATTTTTGATAATATTCTAGAAGTACACAAGCAAGCCAATAGCTTATTCGAAGATCACAAGCAATACATATAATAACATTTGCAAAAATGTTCCCATGCACATTGTTTCTTCTTTGAATGCGAGTGAGATGAAAGAAATAGGTCTAGTTCGTAACGAATTAAACAAGTAAGCAGTAGTGATAAGAAACGCTATGCATGTATGGGATGTGCGATAGTTGTCGATCAGAACGTAGTGTTGATCATTGAGGTACTGGGTGGTCAAAATTATCACTTAATTTCAGAAATAGGTACAAATTGATATCATAGTCGATACTGCGATCACATTGATTTGTGATCTAACAGGTCAACTCCTTTCTTTGTCCTTAGCACAGATTTTAACAACAGTCAAAGGTACCGCTAATGGGCAAGACGTTAGGGGTTTCAGCGAAATCGGGTAAAGCGTGATTCTTCATTGCAAATGCATTTGTTTGTTATTTTATCAGACAAGTCGTTTCATACACTTTGAAAAAGGATTATTAGATGCGTTATTTGACAGAAGCGTTATGAGTAGTATGCGTTAAAAAACTACTGCATGTGTTGACAACTGGAAATGACGTAGAATCGAGACAACAAATTTAATTTTTTGGTAGAGCACACAACCAAGACAAGGAACAGATGTAAGTCCAAGAACAGTTAATGCCTAAATTAAACTTTCCGGAAGCCATAAATGATAATTGGCGAAATGAAATTTCCACGAGGATGAAAAGCTGACTAATCCTTAGAAGACAGCAAATAAAAGTTGAGATAATGAGTGGAAACGATGCAAAGGGGAGGGGAACTCAAGGTTTTGTCCCATCAGTGTAGCAGCACAAATTAACTCTATAACGCCAGACGGTTGTAAATGTGATCAGCTAGTAGCACATCAGAATTCTAGGTTGTACGAATGAAAAGGATATCATTCATCCGGTATGGCAGGATATTTGGGCATCAAAAGATCTAAATATTTTTACATCCCAGTTGTGTCTCATAAATTAATATGTTAACTCGAATTATCCACCGATATCGCAGAAAGTTGTAATCACATCTTTTTATCTACTGTTCTAAGCTAAACTGTATTCGAAAAGAGGGCATTTTATGCAAGCGTTTTACATATTTCCTTATCTTAATGTCCACATGTGTACATGAGGTTTGTGATAAATATTGGTGCATATATTTTTTCAGCACTTAACAAACCAATATTTTATCCGCAGATTCAAAGTACCACATTTTATAACATTGGAAGAAGTCTTCCCTAGCATTGCTTACTTTCTGTACGTGAGTGAGATGGAAGCAATATATTTATTTCGTACGTAACGTGAGTGAGATAAAAGCAATATATTTATTTCGTACGTAATGCAATGAGTATGCCGTATTGAAAGGAAATATCATGCATGTACGGAAAGGAATATATTTTGAAGGACTCTCCACAACGCAAAAGTAACAGTTGGACCAAAATAGGTAGCTGATACTGTTTGTTACTTATCATAGACACTGATAAAAGGTATCGTGGTTTCTAGACACAGAACTTACCGTTTCTAGTTTCTCGTCTTTCACACAGCCTGGACAGGACACAAATGCACTGGCGAGAAGAGCGCATGCGTTATTTAAAGGTTCATGAGAGCATAAATTACCAATTCTTAGACGTGGGCAAAATAGTTCACTCAGGAAAGAGGAAAGATGTAAAGGTAAGGAATGCAAGAGAGTTTGCCCCAACAGGATATAAAGAAAATTCGTAGCGTCAATGGATGATACAAATGATCAGATAGCAACTCCTTCCAATATAGGTAGAACTTATCACAAGTGGGGCATACATCTGATATGGAAGAACATTTGGGCAAAAAAGAAAAATCAGGCCATATGTCTGAATAGGTGTCTGGCGAATAATGACATTGCACTAGTTCATGGGTTGAAACGTCTGTCACAAAACAGTTTCCACCTTCATCATATGAACGTGGCGTCAATTTTATAGAACTCGTCTCTCCCGTTATCAACTAGAAAAACCATTTCAAACTGGCCTTTGCCTTTACTCAACTAGATACACGGATGGTGTCGCATTACCGATTATAGACATCTAGCCTGTTGCAGAGCACTTTGTCAGAGTTTCCGCATTCAAGACACTGTATCTTAGGCACAAATATCGTGGACTGGCACAAGTCGAAGGCGCCAGCTCTTGATGTTGAACAGAGAGCTTGTTGAAAACCTATACATTTATTGCAATACGTTGAATCCTTTCCCTTTCTCTTCACTATCAAAGGGATCAAGGCTTTCCTATCGTGCCAGTGTTCTTAAATAAAATGCGTACTCAAATTATAATCTGTTCTCCAAATTGAGGTAATCCATTTTTGTTCTTTTTTTTTCGTTTACTTATCTTTTTTCAAGCTAATGTACGTGAGAAAAAGAAATCGCGTGGACTGCTATACATTGACGGGAACAGATGGTGATGCCAAATAGGCAGCTTGAAGAATAAATGCTTACGTGCAATGATTTTCAAACTTTTATTACATTCAACAGTCTATTCACAATAAAACTTAAGTATTTCAATCGAGGCCGTGTTCTCCCTTAAATTAAAATGCCAACCCATATTATCCTTTTTGGACCAAAAATGCTTTAAACGGATTTTCTCTTATTTCATTTTTCTGATATTATATACTAATGTTATTTCAAAATAAGACCATATTATATACGAGGTTTTCTTGGTTTCAATGTTTTGTTGCCAACATACACTTTGAGATAAATATGAGAAATTCTACAAGCATCGCACCAAAATTGTGCCCTAATATCGCCCCTCTTTGAATGCGTGAGACTACTATATTGACGTCATTAGTATTACATTAGTTTGAAACTTTTACGTGTTTGACTGATCAAGTCCTTTATACGGGTAATATCCCTTGCAATTTGATTTTAAGTGTACTACAAAATTAAGAAACAAAACGTCAACGACAGAACCATATCGGTTATGCATGTTAATTGTACAAGGAAGGACAGTTTATGGATAATTAATGCTATGACATTCAAACTATTATTACTACATGGTTCAGACATAGATGATATGTTCCTTCTTATATCAATCATAAATCCTAAAATTATAGGAGTGGACTAAAGAAAATGGTAAATCATATATCTTCCAATCTTAATCCAGTATATATTGTATTATTTTTATCTTTTCCAAACAAATTTAATTTAATTGAAAATACTAATTCGATAGTATTGATAGTATGTTGTCCAGATTTAACGTTTAGGGATTAATAATATACATTTTCTTTGAACGTTTCTTTCTTTTTAAATCTGACAGTAACCTTAAGTCTGATACCAGGAATGGCATACCTGATTACCTTATTATCTGAACACGCACACATATATATATATATATATA
>QKMX01010337.1:0-12338 GCA_003401595.1 Venustaconcha ellipsiformis
AATTTTAGTTCTTGCCGTGGGCGCCACTTTGATAGGGGCGTAAGTTTTGTTCTTGTCCTCGCCTATCCTCTGCTTGATATGACACATTGCTACTATCAGCTCCACTTAAGGTTGGGACACATTAAGTTTCGTCTGGGCTTTAATTTTGACATTTAAATTTGTTTTAAATGGTATGTTTCTCATTATTTCCCATGTACGTTGAGCAGTTCAAATATGCATTTAAGGCAACAAAATCCAGATAGAACTCATGACAATGGGGTAGTTATATAGAATAAGATAAAATAATGTAAGAATATTTATATTGCATCAGTAATTATAAATGTTTTTATTTCGTTGCTCCGCGTAGGACTTCCACGGAGTCATCAGCCGTCCGTGGCACTTCATAGTCTGCTTACGTTGGTATCTCCTGAGTTTAACCTGGGATACCATCTTAACTTGCTTTGGAAGAATGTTGGCTTCCTTCTACAAAAGCATTAACAACATGTAGAATGGTTAAGTTTCCTTTCTTTTTGCGCATGTCAGCATGTTGGTGCCATCTCTCAACATCATTTTGGTTCGGATACTGCCACCGTACACACTCACCGATATACAATTGTAACTTCATAAACACAACATAAAAAGGGACCAAAAAAAAAAAATAAAAATCAAACTCACACGAAATCGAGGGCAGAAAGCGAAAGAGAAAAGGCACGCAAATGGTTTAACTAGTCCAAATGTCTGCAAATAGGTGCGGGCATAGAAGCCTAAAATTAGACAACGTGTTTCAAGAAACAATATTAAAAAACCCCAAAGAGACATCAATTCCAAATTCTTTTCTTAAAATTCTTTATTTATATTGTTTACAGGGGAAAATACATTCACACCAGGAAAAGGGAGGACATGGATAATAAAAAAACAAAACCAATTATATTTAGATTAATGAAGTTGCATCCCTAAAGCTCTAACCAGTTCCATGTTGTGGGACGGGGCTGCGGGTATCCAAAAATAACTAAATTTTACTCAAAAGATACAAATTAAATGATACCTGTAAAGTACATGTTACTCATCAATAACTTTACCAAAACTTTTTAGGAATACTTACATTGCGAAGAAAGTACCATTTGCATGATGAATCGATAAAAAAAAAAACATGCATAAATTTATATCCATTACTGTTTGATAATGTTGTAAGTGGACATACAAGTCTGGTTTAGGAAAAGTTTCATAATGCTTTTAATTCAATCCATAACACTTTTAAAAAAATATTTTGGCTATAAAAAAACTCTCAATGCTAAACTTTTTATTTATTTAATTCTGATTTCAGCTAGAAATTTGTTAATAATTTTCATAATTAAATTTAAATGCTTAAGATCAATTTTGTACATTCTCTATGTTTGTGGAAACAGTAATAGCTACGAAAATAAATCAAGTATGTGTATTCCATGGCTCGTTTAAAATAATATTTCACATGGTCCGAAGCAGCTCGTAATTTTTGCCGAATCAGCCATGGTCCGATTTAAACCATGGTCCAAACCAGCAAAATGCATGTTTTCAGCACATAATTATCTAACGTTATCACTAAATACACTTCCTTTTAATAATTACTCTAATCTCAGCATCGAAATGCTCAGTATATTCTATTCGTGCATACATGTACGCATAGGTTCTGTGCATTTGAAAGGAGCAATCTTTTATGAATATTGTTCAAATAAATTGCATGAAAATATCATGAATAGTAAGATAGATACAATGTAGAAAGCGAGATACAACGGTACAAATGTACAGTAACATCATTTTACTACGGTGACGTTATAGTGTACCTAATGACGTTAGTAGTATAGTGTGGCACTTGAGGGTAACACGGGGCCTCCATGTTATACAGGGTCAAAAGATTATAGCCTCTGACGGGAAATCAACATTAGGCTGCCATTTTTAAACGTTGGTGGGCTGGCCTTATTATTTTGGTGTAAGACTTTGGTATTGATAAAGCTTCACATAAAATTTATCTGGAAGCTTGTAACCATTTGTAGTCAGAGGAATTTACCGATATATAAAACAATTGTGATCAGTATCACGTAGCCGTTTATATCCATTCAGTTTGCAGAAATTTCGGTTGATTCATAACATTTGGAATTAATAGATTGTATGCTCTCTAAATAAAATGACGTATTACGTCACAAATTTCACTCATATTGGTTCTGTTTCGGCTTGAAATGTTAGTTTGTCTGCACTCAGCATGAAATACATGATATGTTACAAAAGATCAACCCCTCTCTTTGTGACATGTTGCTTCTATTTTGGATGGAAATGTAATAGGTTTAAGTTCGTCAACCCTTTTGGATAACTGAGAGTTGCTATCTCCAAACAGCGTACTGGATAGTAAGTGTAGTTTCAACATTATATTTCCAGTTAGAGGGCATATAGCCTCATAATATTAAATATGTGAACATTTGTTTTTTTACATTACATTCGTGATAGCTGATAAAAATACAATTAAACCAAAAATATAGTCTCAATGTTATTTCCCATATTTAAATTGACTAGTGGTCCAGGATTCTTGAAAATTACTTACTGACTGAAATTAGGATATTTTGTAAGTATATTTCCCTGGACTTGACATTTCGCATATACATTTTCCTTTACATTTTGTCTCTACCTAAAATTTCTTTATCCGTCGATAATAGCCAGGCTGGCAATTTACCTAATTTCCTCTGTCTTGAAAATGGATAAAAAAAACCCAGTTAAAAATACAGAAACCATAGCTCTCTGAAATTTTCATCGGCTAAACTCTTTGCATCATTAGACCTTTCTGAATACATTTAAAATTAGAGATCATCAGATATAAAACCTCTACACAAAATACTTATTCTTAATGAAATACTTGTATAATCGTAAGCTGATATGAAAAGCGAACGTAATTTACATTTGTCCAGATAGGTAGCATTTTGTTTACATAGGATTCCCCATAGTCTTATATTTAAAAAATAACGTATCCTTTTCTTTTTATTTCTATGAATACATGTTTAAATAAAAAGAAAAACATCTGTAACAAAAGACTGTACAAATTTGTCTGACTTAATATTTATGGCAACACAAACTGCGGACATGCGTGTCTATTTTAAGTCTTGTCAGTGGGGGACCCAAAATTGCTGCTACCCGTACAAAGACAAGCAAAAATAATAAATCTTGGGCAATAACCCCTTATTTATGAAAGAACTGAACAAACAAGATAAAGAAGGAATGAGAAAAAAGGTGTGGGGGTGTGGTATGACAATGAACTTCAAAATGTTTTCTTAACCTTGAATAAAGAAATTACACAATCAAAACAATATACGAGTTATTTGTGGAATGGAACAGGGCTAAATGTAAGTTAACATTTGTGAGGAATGTGTTTTAGCACTGATCAAAACTAGCCCTGGTTGAGATGAATTTGCTGTTAAATTCTACAAATTCTTTTAAAAACATCTAGGTGGCTTTCTCCTAATGTCTCTAAACAATAGATACTATATGCAACATTTTTCATAATTTCAGTCTCAAGGATTCATTGCTTGCATTTCAAAATAAGATAAAGACAGAAAATTCATTACAATATTTGGAGACCAATCTCACTACTTAATGTAGATTACAAGACCGCTTCGATGTCCATTGTTAAAACAGTCAAGAAAATAATCCCTTTAATCATTAGTGATAGCCAAACGGGTTTTATGAAAAGGAGATTCATTGGTAAAACTATTAGAACTTTATAGGATTTGATGCAATATCTTTAGAAATAAACCAATCTGGTCAGTCCTTCTAATAGACTTCGAAAAAGCGTTCAACTCTGCTGAATGGTCTTTTTGAAAAATGCTCTGAAATCTTTTAACTTTGAAGAATCCATTTGTCACTGGTTCTGTGTATTTCGTAATAAATCAAAACGTTTCGTCATTAATAATGGACATTTATCCCCATCTTTTTTATTTGGAGAGAGGTTGTCGCCAGGAAGACCATTTATTCCCCTATTTATTTATAACATGAACTGAACTTTCTGCGATAAAACTAAAAAGGAAAACAAAGGTTTCATGTATTGTCTTTAATGAAATGTAGCTAAGTATGAAGATAACTCTTTTCTATTATTAGAGCGTACTAATTTATCCTTGGAAACAACCATAAAGATTTTAAATGGCTTTGCCTGCCACGTTTTTAAATTAAAAATAATTTGCATTGGAAATAAAACGTTTATAACAACAACATAAAAGATGTCCAGCAATTGATATTAAATAGTCAATATCCAATTTTAGAATATTTAGAATAGATTTCTCCTTGAATTTACGATGACATGGTAGAATATAACTATTCTATGAAGTTAGAGGAAGCAAATAAACTGCTTAGATGGTAGAGCAGAAGGAATTTATTCCTTTTTGTAAAAAATACTTTGATAAAATCCTTGATTTTTCCAAAATTAGTTCATCTTTTTGCAGCTCTGCCGAGTCCTCCGCCACGTATTGAAAATGAACTGAGTACATTATTTTTCAAGTTTATTTGGGGTGGAAAAATTGAGAGGGTAAAAGGAAACACACTTGTAGCATCGGATTAAAATGATTGACTTGCACTTATTTGTTTGCTATATTATACTTTCCTTGGTTAAGTGCCTTTTAGAACAAGAAGATGGTATATAGAAAACTGGTTTCTGCACAAATAGTTGAATAATTTGGAATTGCACAGGCATCTGAAACCATGTTGGATTTGTATGCGAAGATTTGGAGGTACACTTATTAAAATATTTGGAACATTTGGAGGTACGCTGTTATTAAATGAGGAAAACCCAAATGGACAGAAATTTCTAAATAAGTTTTAAAAAATTTGACGTTATTTATGCTTTATCACAAACAATAAACCTCTGACTGTTCATGAATATTTGTCTCAAGATACTCATAATTTAGTTACTACAGATAAATCCTACGCAAGGCAGAGAATAAACGATGTTGTACTTATTAAACACCGTTATCATACGCATGGATCTCTATTAACGTTTGGTCAAATAAAACAAACACACAAAACTAACAATTTCATACAGTACTTTGCTCTTATCTCAAAGTTATCAGTCTAGTGGAAAAAGAAAATTAAGATTTTTTGACAACGGAAATAGTTTTCAAGTAGTTTTCGACAAATCTTGGCTTCTTTGGGTAAGAGTAAAGATTACACTCATTTATGAGGATCTGTTAAGAACCAATATACAAATGACAATTGGTAAACATGAAACTTGGTCCATGCAGCTAGAGTGTTTTCTTGGGGCAAATAAAAGGACCAACTCTTTTTTGGCTAATCTTTATACAAAGGACGCAAAACGACTCTTATGATGCCTAGTTGATTCTAAATGAAAATGGTGCCTAGCTGACGTCTAGTACGGGTACCATGATGACCATCTTGAAAAAGCTTGTTATCGTTATTCTTTCTTCATGATTGGACACATCAAGACTAAAATACTTCTGATGTCTTGTTGATCTTAATTACAAATGGTGCCCATTTTACGCCCAATATGGTTCAAATAGTATCCATTTTGAATGTGTTATCGCAACTGAAGTGCACTTTTGACGAAAATACATCTTATGATTTTCTTGTTACCACTACTCCTTCTAAATGGATTGTCTTATAATTACGAGGGTTTACTGAAAGACTTTTTACGATATATAGTTGGTACTAAATGATAAGGGTGTCGATCTGACGTCTAATATATAATGATTGGGTGACAGCAAAACGCCGTCTTGGTTAAAGATACATTCGATGAATTTAAACTTGTTTATTTGTGACACATCGAAGATTTTATTTTGTCACTTCTTACTTGAAGCAAAAGTATTAGTTAAAAACAAGTGTAATAGGTTGCAGAGTGTCATTGTTCTTTACTTATAACTTTTCAAAGGCTGATGGAGCAATAGCAATGTTTACTTAAAGGACGTTAGACAAGTTCTACAAGCGCTGTTGTAGTTGAACATTTCTCATTTGCACACGTCTGACTAGGGAAAGGGGGTCCCGATGACATCTTGTTAATGGACGGTCGTAACAGTTGCTGGTTCTCGCTGACACCATTCAGTAAGTTACCAGATTGATGCTTAAGGATAGTCGATTAAATTCAAGAACTTGTTATTTTATAAATCACATATGATGTTGTCCTGGGATCACTAATGACAGTGGCGACATGCACGTTCTAAACAGTTAGGGAAACTTAGTTGTGTCTGATCATGAACCTTGGTAGTTGACCTTGGCCATCATTGTGAAAATTCTCTGTTGTCACTGCTTATCTTAACAGGTAATAACGCTTATTAATATCAGTTTGCACCGGGACATACCTTATAAATGGACAAGTACAGTTTTTCATAACTCTCAAACTCGAGCATACGTTTCGTTTACCCTTACCCTTTACTCAATTTTCTTTTTCTTTTCAGTTATATCCCTATGATCGAGGTTCAATACAAATTTTTTTCCCAGCAAATATTCTAGTACCAGGAACAATTAATTACATTTTGACAGAATGTTATCGTTGGTTTGAAAGGCTATTGTGAGGACGTTTTACGATTTTCAAAATGGATTTATTACTGTTCATGTTGGTTTTATTTTTACAATACGGTTTAGCCACCTGTCCAGGAGAAATTCTTCAATTGCACCCACGCTGCTGTATGTAATTGATCGAAATATATTTGATAATGTGAGTAAAATTCGTATTTGGAAATATTAGACAGCAATTTTACTGCTATTCAGAAAAAGGACCATTCGTCCTTGACTGAGTTACCGGTATTAGATATTAATACAAGAATTTTGACAAATCTGGAGTCGGGTTGTTTAGAAAGTTTTATAGAAGCCTTGACAGAGTTCGGTGCAGTCCATCATTTATTAATAGAAATTCCCCTAAATCTGCGATAAAGCTATTTCAGAGAAAAAGAATTGCAGAACATGCAGTAGAAAATGCGTGTTATATAACTTTCAATTTACCACCAAACTTGCTTAGTTGTAGCGATTGGGTTATCTTTCCAAACAGAGGTAACCTACTGCGCAGAGTATGGTGTGGAAGAGATAGACATTTATAACAGTCAAAACTATCACGTGATGGATCAAGTGAGAAAATAGCGAAACACTGTGTACATATAATTTCTAAAATATTAAAATATTTACTGAATAAAAAATAAGATAGAAAAGTTACTTAAAATTATATATATATTTCTCTGTTTATGTTCAATTAACCAGCTATTTAGTTATATCCGTGCGGAAGCAGATTGTAGGATTCATACTACATTCTTTTCTCGAGAATTTCACTTTGTGGTTTGTTTACCTCCAAACTCTGGATATCAATCCATCTTATAAATCTCAGATATTTTTGGCTTGACAGAAGAGGCCGAGGATTTTCTGATGAGGTGACTGATGGAGGTATGAGCAGCGGTTGCTCAGTTTTGAGCGTGCCCTACTCGTTACCAAAAATGTTAGAGATCTAATCCTGCCATTGGATTAGCCGCCACTGTGGTGTGTTCTTGGGCATAACACTTTTCTACAACTTCCGCGGCACTTAATAACTTACTTGTATTGATATGCCGTAACAAACCAAAGCCATTCACTAATTCAAAACATTAATAAGCACATTATTCTTTGTTTAATTCATAATTTGTTTTTCGTAAAAATATCGTGGTTTTTTCTTTCTAGGCTTAGAAATACACATAGGACGAATCCAACTTAAGTGCAAGATGAGAATTCATCGTTTGACCATTCTTACTTGATTCTTTTTCTTATGTCTGTGCTAAAACTCCGAAGTAAATCATTACAGAAAGATTTTAGTAAGTGTAAAATATTACATCACATGTAGTAGTTTTAAGGTAAAGTACCATTATAAGCAACTTAACAGCAGTGTGTGTTGTGGAGCACAATATAGCTACCAGAAAATGTCGCCACTTGAAACGAGCGTAGGAATCGTAGGGGTTTTGTCATATATTATTACGTCACATTTCACTTTTATGCTGGCTTCAGCGTCCTATATTTCTGTGTATTATTAACAAATATTTTAAGCGCAAGATAATAGTTTGAATTCTATTGTCGTCTATGATTGTTTGATGAAAGACTATATAAATGATAATTTCATAATTATATAGGGAAATGGAGACTAGGTTCTTAAATTAGGTAAAACGTATGCATACAGCCGACGATATGAAGATGTGAGAAAAAATACATATTGGCCAGAGTAAAAACTATTTATTTTACTTTCAGTTAACCATCATTTCATGTGAATGCTCGAAAATAATTGATCACATTTTCCCTCAGTTTTTCGATGTTCTTAATATCGATTATTTTCATGAAAGATATACGACTATTATTTTATTCTCAGTGCTTATTTAATGGAATTAACTATAATTATTTTATGTTATGAATTTTTCTCACGGAATTAACTGTAGTTATTTTGTGTTCTGTGTTTCTAACATGGAATTAAATGTAGCTAGTTTGTATTATGTGCCTTGTGGAAGAGTATATTGCCTTCTGTCGCTTCAACACAGCTTTTTCTCACTTATTTGAATAAATTTCTCTAAGACGGATGGAAAGTATTTGTCATTTTTTCGATGTGATATCATTTTTGGTTTCTTTAAGAACTTTCCAAGAAAATAGATTAGAATGTCATGACAAAATAGATACAGTTGTTCGTTAAGAAGCACGGGACTAGTTTTATTTTGATCTTTTTTTTTTTAATAAAAAAAAAGATTTCCTCTCCATTTACACAATTCTTGGCTGTAGCTTTGTTTAAGGATATTGTTTTCCAATGGGATACTCTTATCTGCGTTTTCCTTACTCTGCCATTTGACACTAGACTGCTTACTTCCAGTCAGTTTTGAAAGCATCGCTTACAATATATTTAATTTATAATTACAATTTGAAGACAAGGAAGTGGCACACTGGAACATATTGAAGAAATTGCAGTGTTTCATTGGAATATCAATTAGAATATGGAGTTTTTCACATTCGACGACAAAATGCAAAAAAAATGACATTTTGAAGAAGAAAACGAAAAGGAAAAGATTTTTAGCTTGTCAGTCCTTGTTAAGAATGTATAAAAACTTTTGTTAACATTTCAGGACACTCTCAGGATCTGTATTTCAGAATCTGAAACACAACTGTGGAGGGAAAAAACTTAGTAATTGATATGAAAAAAAATTAATTGTAACCGTTACTAAAAATAAAAGTTCCCTTTTCTTAGAAACTTTATTTTATCTGCTCTAATGAGTACACGTTACTTAAAAATATTTATAGACGGAATTCCTCGTTCATGGGCAATTTTTATCATCGTGTCATACTTAAAACATGTCCATGTCTCTTGGTACGTGGTTACTTGTCATACTTCAAAGTACTCCACGACTGTAGACATGCGATTAGTTGTCATACCTTAAAATATTCCATGGCAGTAGGTCTATGGTTAGTTGTTATACCTCAAACTTCAAACAGCTGCGGGTATGTGGTTATTTGTCATACCTCAAAATTGTCCACTGCTGTGGGTATGTGGTTAGTTTAGTCTAACAATACATACTCGCAATTCCTGTTATTGAAGCCTAGTGGATGGTAACAATAAGAATACTATTATAAAACCATACCCAGTACATTTTACTTATAGTAGAAAATGGGCGGTAGCTTGTTTCTACCTCTCTAATATTCATTGGAGACTTATCTCAGATTTGTGTCGAAGTGGTGTCACACATTTGAGAGAAATCGTGTATAGGCCCGTAACGTTCCAGTATGATGGAATGTTGTCGAATTGACACCGCAGCTGGAAGAAATCATGCCTAGGTCCAGAACGTTCCTGTAAGATGGAATGTGTTTCAAAGTGACACCCCAGCTGGAAGAAATCATGCCTATGTCCGTAACGTTCCGTTAAGTTTTTGATTATCTACACGGTGGCTTTCACTGGGCGTTAGGATCCATCTATGACGCCCGCTGTTTTATTCAAAACTGCAGTTGTTATTAAATTCCTGTATGCACTCGCGGAAAGTCCGACCATGAAATGCATGTTGACTGTATAATATCACAAAGAAGCTACACTTGAAACCGATACCAAATGCATATTAGAATTTACGGCTCAGCAAAACGACTCAACGTTGATTCGGATCTGACCAGGTTTGCAAACAAAGTAGAACTGTGATTTTTCAACATCGAACTGAAAACTGCAAACATCAAGAACATCAGAGATGTTGTTTTGAAGCCGTATGGTGCCATCTCAAAAAATCGGGCTGATATCGATGAGAACGAGGCGATCAGAGACGCCAGAGTGTGGGTAGCTTTTAACAAAGGTTTCGTCAATGTTGCCAATGCTTGGATGAAAAAAATACTTGGATATAAAAGTTCCTTAGTAGCTTCATTTCCAAAGACTGCTCACTAGCGATGGAAAGGAGAAGAAAAAAAAAACTTCCGCCGTAACAAGTGGTCTACTTATTTTCTTTCCTGACGTGTATGCCATTGATAGACCTAAACATCACATCTTTAAGTTGCGTGAGTCTGGATCAAATTTATTAATATTATCCAGTTTATCTATTGGTAGCAATATTGAAAAATAATCTACAGTCTGGTGAACCAATAATGTTACGTACCAATCAAGACTACGATGGTGCAAAATCTTTAACATATACGATGCAGTTGTAGTTGGTTGACAGAGACGAAATTCAGTTTGAAGGACTCATCATCTTTTCAGCTGGGAACTTAACCGTCGTTGGTGCTTGTGTTTAAGAGTTCTCATTACATATACTTCATGGGTTCTGAATAGCCACGCGATGACGATATTGCGCAATTTACAGATGAATTGATGGATCTGCAGAAAGGGGGATGCCATAATCGATGTTAATTTTATGCCGAGTATCGACCAACATCTGCTCCAAAAAGGCGTAACAAGACACTTACAAACAAAATCATACCAAGGGCCAACTAGAAATCTACCGTTAGGAACCACCCTGGTGTGTCAAAGACAATTCAAAGCTAGCGTAGAATGATTGGATTAGTACGTGCAAACACCTGGTAGCGGACTTCACATGTATGCGTAAAAACACACAGGCATTGTCTCTAAAACAATGAAGTACAGTTCACCGATAAATCCACATCGTTTACATATCCCGGCAATTATATTGACTTAACTAAGAAGTGAAAACTCTCGATTGTTATTCAGCAAGGACACACTTGTCCGTGTAACCGTTCTTTGGCAAAACGAGAACTATCGTTTCTGAAACCAATAAAGAGAGTCATCAATAACGTTCTAAGTGAACGTTGTGGCAGACCCCCAGAGCGCACAATCGCCTAAGACTTAAACCTCTCATTCTCCCAGGAAGATATTTTCTGTGATTTCATGGCAATTGCATCAGTAAAAAGGAGTAATTGGTTATTTATGAATGCGTGAAGCACCATGTCAATTCCATTCATTTAAACAATTATCCTACGCTATCAAATTATTAATAGAAGAACTGTGATGGAGCCTCAGTTACCAACTAAATAAATAATCGAAACAGAGCCAAGTAAACCAATTTAATCGCGAAATATAAACCCGTGTGTCAATTCAATCGGCAACATTCGTTGGCTTGTGTGCTGTTGGAATTGGGACTACTGCAACTGTACACAAGTTGGAGTTGTTGTTAGGGTCATATCGATAATAACCGGTGAAAATTGTAGTACCAGAAAAATACCTTGATTACGGTTACATTCACGAATACGTATTAATTATTCAGATTACTGCCGAAATACAAATCTAAATAATTAATTTTTTTTATGCAAAAGAAGCTCAATAATTAAATTGTATCAGCTCAACTAAATTATATCAGATAACCAATGCTCTCAAATATTTCCTAGCTGTAAAAAATATGGTACTAACCAAACGATCTATAGCATATCCTTGCTAGTATTAGATTAATAAAACAAAATGATATGAATAAGAAAGATCAAAAGTCTAAAACAATACTTGTTGGCCTATCTATTTCAATGAGTAGTATGATAATGGGGGTGATCGATGGAGTATGAGGCCACGATTACTTTTCAAGGTTCCCCAAACCATGAAACCCTCACTTGGGCTTCTACCGTGACTTATGCGGGCTACAGAAGCGAAGCTTCTGTGTGGATGCATGCTTGTGTAAAAAAAATCCCCAGCGCGGAAAAGTCACAGCAATATAAAAGGGGTTCTATATTGTGAGACGTGATAGGTAAGAATGGTCTGAGACTGCTTTTAGACCTGTATATATTGTTCCGAATATCTATATCACATAAATTATCTTATAATATAGTTTTTATTTAAGTCATTTGGTTGATAAATTATTTTAAATATTCTTTAATTCTGTGATTGGCCTCTGGTATAAGAATAGTACAAGTTTATATATATATATATATAT
>QKMX01024053.1:0-18027 GCA_003401595.1 Venustaconcha ellipsiformis
AGTCACATTATCCTGACACAAGGCCAACCAGTTCTAACATTTTTATAAGTCTTTGGTATGACTCAACATTCAGCACCCAAGGCAGACACTCTAACCACTATGCCACTGGAGTGGTCTCTTCTGACTTTGAATGAGACCAAAGGATATCAGAGTGGAGTGGAGAGAAGTAGCAAATAAGTATTACACAATTATAATTAGCTTTACCCACACACACAAACTACATTTTAATCAGCAGTAATAAATAACCTAGTATTACTGCATTGCATAATTTTCCATCCTGGTGGGAAGCGGATGGTCAAAGATATGCTGTCAAGTAAACATATCATTGTTTTCTGAATATTTTCAACTGATGACTAGAGGATGGCTTAACAACTGGTCTCAAAGCATAAGAACCCCAGTTTGATGTGCTGCAGCAAAATGTTAATATAACAAGAATATGGAGTAAGTACTCCTAAAGGCAGCCTTCCTTATATCACAGAAAGAAAAGTGATTCAATAAGGTCCAAGATATAGTAATAGTCTTGACCTTATGGAATTTGATTTTTTTATAAATGTGAAATTTCTCTCTGTGAGAGAAGGATAAACTATTGTAATAATAGTCCAACCAATCAGCCTTGACAAGGCGATTGCCAAAATATAAGTACTATTTACAGTGAGAAAAAGACAATAAAGACCCTTCCTTTCTAATCTTGACTTAGCTCTAACTGGGCAAAGAAGTCTAATTATCTCCAGCACAGATATGACTAAGACGGAAATATTCAAAATAAACAGCAGCTACTGAGGGTAATGGATTCTTAACCAAAAACTCTAGATGCCAAGACCAACCAACTTGGTTACCATTGAAATTTGAACAATCCTTTTTCACTTACAAAGCATAAATTTCAATTCTACTCCCTACCAATACCAGGGAGCAAAGGTAGCCTGTTAAGGGCAAGATTCTCAAGGAAGCTTCACTCCAAGGTTCATGAGGTGGTTTAAATAACAACCAAAAAACATGCAGTTGATTCCAACTTTGGAAATAATGAGTGAGAGACTGGTCTCTGGAGCTCACCAGTCAGTTCTGAAAGATGTGGGTCTAACCCTATAGTGGAACTCAGCGAAACTTAAGTGTGTTTGTGAGGGCTGCTCTATAATCTTTTTCACAGATATTGAAATAGTAACACAGGAACAGTGGAGGTAACTGACCCAAACCCTGTCCCCAGATTGACAATAAAAGCCCAGTGACTGGTCAAAGACCAGTCTGGCAAATAAGGTCTGAAGGAACAGCCCAGTTCAGATCTGTTCAATCAAGACTACTGCTACTCCCTATCAGGAGTGTGAAATTCACTTGTATCTGTCAACAGGACAATGTCTTTAAGAGGGTGCTCCTTGTTCCTAATCAGAAGTAGTGACTTGCTCTCGGGTGCTTTTCCTCCCATAAGAGGGGCCAAAAAACAATCGTTCATCAGCAGATATGACTTTGCAATAAGCATCAGGGTTCTTTAGACCTTTGGGCAATCTCTTAACTAAAAAGGCTGTGATACATTCCTGTCCCATGCTTAAAGTTTCCTTTTCCTATTCAGAGTTCCTGACTTCTGAAAATGCTGAGGGTTGTCTAGTGATGACATAAGGTTTATGTCTATGTATGTAGAGACTTTCCATGAAGACCTACACCATGACCTCTCCAGAGACAACAAATTATATATCCATTCATCCATGCACAAGCAGCACATGATAGGCAAGCAGTAGGCAATACTTACAGTAGCAGTGGAACTATTAGGTGGATCAGGAGCACTGCTTGCTAAGGCCCATATATCCTTCAAAATGAACAATATAAACACGGAAACAAAGCAAGAACCAAAGAGATAATTAGTCACTCAGCATACAAAAAATATGTGATTTGTTTAAACTGACAACAATAAAGCTAACTTTCAATGAAGTGGTCAGGCACAGGGTCACCACATGTAGTGCACGGGAAAAGAAAAAATAAAGAAGAAAATGTTCTGATTGCTACCTATGACTAAGAAGTCAGTGATCAAGTTCTTTCTCATTCTGAGACTCAATACTAATTTGAGGGAATAAAATTGTGTTCTCCAGATTTTATTAGAATACCTACATTTAGCACATGCCTATCCTTTATGAATATTAATGAGCCGCTTGTGTGCTTCATGTCAATTTCTTAACTCCTACATATAGTGCCATGCATCAATCATTAAACAACTCTACCAGTACCCATTAAAAGCATTAACCAAAATTATACCATCAACACCTAATATTCCACTTTAGAGAAGTTACCAAACATAAAACTACTTTTCTAAACAAAGCACCCAGTATAATGTTGTTCAAATGAACACCAAATTCAACATACCTTGGAGAAATATCCCACTAAATGGCAACCATGACTGTCATTTGTGGTTAGCACATAGAAGAGAAATGGTTCCACATCATAGTATAGTGTTTTGTGATCCAGGAACAGCTTGGCTAACAGACAAAGATTCTGGCAGTAAATCTTGCTGGCATTGCCGTCAACTTCAAAAACTGACATATCATCTTTCCTGTAGATCTCATTTGCTGGAGGATGTGTTAAATTGCATTTATCCTGCAAGAACAACAAATGCAACATACTGCATAACAAAGTTTCATTAGTTTCAAACATCTAGAAAATAAAACTCTACAGAGGTAAAGTGTGTGTGTGTGTGTGTGCACAATGCATGCATGTATCAGTGTTTAACAGCCTAATGATAACTACATAAAGCTAATTAAAAGCAAATTTCTCAAACAATAATAATGAAGAATTGCACACCAAATAAATCTTCAAGACAAACACTTCAAGTACAATTTAGAGTATTGATTACATTCTTGGATAAAATGTTTTCTCTGCTGAACAGATGCAAAGTATTATAAAAATAACAGCCCCACCTCCTTAAAATGTATTAAACAATCTTTTACTGTAAATGCCAATATGAAGATAAAATATTAAAGATGCACTGAAGATGCTAAATTCTGTAAAATGTTTATAAAATAAAATACAAAGAAAAAAAATCCTCAAAATATCAGGTCAAAATTTGTTATAGAAACAGCATTCTATCAACAAGTCCAACTGTTTCTTGGTTGGTACATCATCAAGTTTTACCTAAATTTTAAAAATCTGCCTTTCTCTATAAAAGTTGATAAATCCAAGGAGAGTATGATCCACTGTTGATGGATACTGGTCGAGTATGCACTTTGCTTCAGACTCACCCTTTCAGGAGGTATGCATGTCATGACCAGTACAATACCAACTCATCTCGGCAATTTGTTCAATATGATGGAATACAACTCTCCACTGGTGTTTCATGTTCCAATGATTGATTGTGCAGTTTTCATTTAATATATTTTGCCAAGTACTGAGAAATAGCAATTTAAACAATATTTTAAGTCGTTATGTGGATCATACATTTGGATACCTGTATTTGCATGGCTTCTTTATCTGCCCATTCATTATACTAAATACCAATGTGACTAAGCAGCCAATAGTAAAGAATCCTTTTCTATATTTTATGAGTACATAAACTGTCTATAAGATCTGTGATATGTGTTGTCAAATTTAAGGTTATAAAAGGTAATTGGTGTGGAAATGGAATCAGGAAAGACAATGAACATTGTTTCTTCAGCATTTAATTTAGTTCCAAGATTTGTGTGAGGATGTTATTTCTTTGGTAAAAAAGAAGCCTTTAGCTGGCAAGCAGCCTGGGATAGTGCCCTGTGATATTCCAATGGCAGCTACAATCTTGTCTTCATCTTTCAAACCATTCGTATCTAGGAATGTATGGACTTAAAGTATTTACTATGAACAAATGACCTTTTGAAAGGACTGACACTCTATGGCCAAAAGAATACCCAGGAACTCAAGGTAAGACTATTTCTTCTTAAAACTACTGAGTGTTGAAACCATTCCTAATATATTGTCACAATAACAATTTTCATTCACGACCAATGACACTTCACACCCCACGTCAACACAACCAGCCATTTAAGAGAAGTAGCAATAAGATTTTCCAACTTTTAAAATGGCCACCATGACAGCCATGATTAAGGTCAATTAGCACCATTTTAAATTAGAGACAATTTGGAAGCACAAGTCAGCTGGTGTAAACAGCATATCAATATTATCTACTGCCGAGTAGTGATGACAAAATTTAAAAAAACAACTAGAGTGGACATCAAAAAAGGAGCATTTTCATTTAAGTGCAACTAGAAGAATTTTGGTAATAACCCCATGTCAATATGACAATCCAACCAGGAGAAATAGTTGTAAGAAAATTTTCAAGATGCCCATTGTGTCGGAATAATAGAGGCCAGATAGCACCATTTTCATTTGTGACCAACTAGGTATCATAAGAAGACTTCCTGTGAAAAACCCAATTTGATATTCCATTCAGGAAAAGCAGCAACAACAAGATTTCAAACAGCTTCCATAGTGTTTGCACTGGATATCAGATTGGCACTATTTTTATAAGTCTTTATGGTTAAAATCCCATTTTGATATCACTTTCTGTTCATCAGGAGAAGCAACATCATATTCAAGATGGCTTGCATGGCATACAAACTATATCATACTGGAAATAATTTTCATTTAGGATCAACTAAAAAACACTGGGGTTTTTTTTGTGAAAACCCACTGTTATGACCAACCTTTCAAGAGAAGTAATAAGATTTCACAAAATGTCCATTCTGGTGGCTATATTGGATGTTCAAGTGGAACCATTTTCATTTAGAATCAATTAGACTTTATATGAAGCCATCTGCTGACAACCCCATGCATATAAGACTTTCCAATCTGAAGGAGTTGCAAAAATAACAAGATTATCAAGATAGCAGCCATGTTGGTTATATTGGATGACTGATGGGCATTATTTTCATTTAGGACAAATTAGAGATCATAAGAAATCTTTTTTATAAAACATCATTCTGATATAACCATTTATTCAGGAATAGTGACAATAATTTTAAAATAGCCATTGCAGCTGGATCTCTGAGTTGTACCATTTTTTATTCAGAACCAACATAAAAAATGTCCATCATTTAAAACCTCATGATGTTATGACCATCCATTCAGGTGTAGAAATTAACAAGATTTTCAAGATGATCACTGTGGTAGCCATAGTGGACGTTCAAGTGCAACTGATTTTATTTTATGACCAACTTTTTATCATAAAAAAAAGTCTTTTAGTGAAAATCCAGTGACATGATCATCCACTCAGAAGGAGAAACAATAACAAGATTTCAAGCTCACTAGACCTTGGGATGAATGTACATATAAAGTTTCATGGCAATCCTTCAAGATGTATAGAAGTAGCGGCAAAAACAAACTTGCGCTAATGAATGGACAGACGTCAGACAAATCGCATACCCATAAGCTCTTCTGGTCTATGACAAGTACAGTTAAATAAGGAACTCACCATATGCCTCTGTAAGACATTCCGACTCTTCATATACTTAAGGCAAAATTCACATATGTACAACTTTGGTAACCTGCAGCAAAGAGGAAAATCACAAGAAATTATGAATAAAGCATAAGTCAGCTTTCATATATGGTATCAAAGGTTGATAACAGCATAAGAATATGTTACTGATATCTAGCATTTACTGATCATGTGCTCTCAGATTATTTATATTAAAATGAATATCTATATCCCATGCACTATTCTGACCACATAGTGGGTAACTAATACATTAGTTAATGAAATACATACTTGCTACATACAATGGAAGGATATATTCAATATTATGAGAATATGGATGGCCAGCAGATTCAAGTTACACAAACTAAAATAAGAGCACATTAACAAAATTCATGGAGTGGAAAATCCAAGGGAGACAACACTATACAGGATAATCACATACCTAACTGGCAGTTACCTCCTTTGACATATACAAATTTGTCAACAAGAGGTTTGTTAATATTATTTTGTGAAACATCCTTCATTTTGTTAACACTACAGTACACTATGCCATAAATATGAAGGGACTGAACTCCTCAAAGCTTCCTCCAGACTAAAGTAGCAGACTAAAGTAAGGTACATCCTATACTACAGCCGAACAATTTTAAATCAATAAGGATTCCAACCTGATTATAGTTTATTTCTGATATCACAGTCATTCAAGCAGAGATTGTTGTACCTAGGAACCTAAACCATTTCATGCTGATAAGCAGATATTATATTAAGAGTGTTGAAAAAGATTAAATTTTAAAATTTATGGGGTATTTCTTAAAGGTTTTATTCCAATGTTTTTAAATTTCTTTTTGCTGTCCACAAACCAATTACAAGATTATCTCCATGGTGAGCATACCATTCATAAACTTTCATAAGGTATGCTTTGATTTTGTTTCTAAATAAAATGAAAATAAGATGAAGTGAAATGTAATAAAAAAAAATTTAAAAAACACCTACAAGTTCTTAGAATATTTGTATGTGCAAAGAACTTTGTACGCTTTCTCAACCGCTAAAATAGCCTCTCACAAAAATAGTTTCTGAAAAAAGCATTTTTATTGTGTTGGGTTGTACCATTTATAATTTTTCCACATTTGTAGTTTATTTTTTGTAAATTTATGATTTCTTCTTGTTTTTTGAAAGATTTTTTTAAAGTTTCTAAGGTCAAACTAAACTTTTTTTAGATTTTTTAATGTCCACTTCTGACCCTTTATAAAACAAATTTTACAGTAAGTAGATTTGAAAATCATGAATCCATACATAAAAGCTATAAAAAAAATTTATACTGGTAGAACAAGAGAGACCCCAAACAACCTTTCCTGAACATACTGGACAAAGCAGACAAGATGAAATGAAAAAAAAAAAAACAAATCGAGACCATGTTTATTGCCATCTTTTTATTTCAAAGAAAAAAAACAAACACCTCAACAGTTTATCATTCACTTTAATCAAGGGTGTAGGACAAACATATGCACAGGCAACAGATGGATGGACACACACCAAAGTCATCATCATGCTGAGGTTCTCAAGGTGAGCTTGACAAAGAGCCATGAGGTGGAGAGATATTTATGATAGCTGCTTGCCTACAGAATGGTTAAAAATTATTTCTGAAATAGTTTTATGATAGTAACATCCCATTCATAGCATTTACACAGCACAATCACATCTATTTAAAACAGAAAAACATTAGAAAACAGAGGTATAACATAGGTCCTTTGTCAGCAAAAAAACTTCATGTTAGCAAAAGATGCTGGATATTGTAATAGATGCATCCACATACCTAGCATATTCCTGTGGATAAGGCGAAGAGTACCATGTTGTAATCTCATACTTCCCAAACTCTATACATGGAGGAGATCTTCCCTGAGATGGCAGGACTAAGGAGGTTGAATGCAGTGAGGGTGCAACTGTACAACTGGTGATGGGGGTGGTTGAAGACGCTGTCTGGGACGATGATGATAACAATGTGGGACCATTACTGGCAACAGTATTGTGTGCAGAGCTTGCAACTGATCCACTTGCAGTGACTGTATGTGGAGGACTGGAGTTTCCATCTTTCCGATCCTTGTTGTACTCCTGAAATGCAAGTTCAAACTGTCACCCCAAAAAATGGGTGTTAATAAGAGGCGTTGCAGACAAGATTACAATAAGCAAAAGCAACATAAAATTGACAATAAGAAAAAAGTAGGAAAAAAATTATAAAAGAATCTGATAAACTACCTAAAAAGAATTTCTAGGAATCAAGTACAAATCCATTTCTACTAATTCTTATTGTTCTTTTTAATGCTGAGTACTGAAACCATCTCTTGCATTCTTGGGAAACTCCAACATACCAAATTTTGTAAGATATTGACCTTGAACCTTATATCAACACAAGTTCACTCATCCTAATTGTCACTGACAATGTCAAATTCTACAAACAAAGAATGTCTGGCAAAATTGCCTATATCTGCATTACCTTATTTTAAGACCAACTAAGTATAAAGATTAATGTTTTACCAAAACCTCTATGTAGATACCAACATAACTTCAAGACAAGGAATGGTTTTACAAGATGGCCACCATGGATATCATGCTGGGAGGTCTGACTAATACCAATTTCATTCAAAACCAACTAAAATTAATAGTAAGAATCAGAGTGACAACCCATGTACATATGACTGTCTGCACAGAGTACTGGCAATAACAAAGACTGATATATCACTGGCACCAGTTTCATTTAGGACTGAAGTATTTCAGTAAAAATTCCATGTTCATGCAAGTGTCCATACAGGAAAAAAAGCAACAATAAGATTTTCAATACGTCTATCATGACCGCAAAAGTGGAAATCTAATCATCACCATTTTCACTTAAGGCGAATCTGATATCACAAATCACAAGAATTATTTTAAAGAAAACTCCTTTTGACACTACCATATGTTTAACAGAAGATGCAACAAAATTTTCATGATGGCGATTATATCATTATGTTGAAGAAGACAAGTGCTTCAAAAGATTTTCAAGGTTGCCATTGAGGTGGCATTATTGAGCATCTTTGGCAATGAAGTTTCATTTATGACCAACTAGACCTTGGGATGGAGTAGCAATAACAAACTTGTACTAATGGACAGATGATAGGCCATCACATAGGCTCCTCTAACATCTGACCAGTAATGCAAAACAAAAAGGCAAATGTATTGAAAACGAAATAGTAAAATATAACTACACTACTCCCTTGATAAATTGCACCTGTATAACTTGTGAACCCACTTATAAAATGGGGGTTATGTGTGGATCCTCTTATTTTCGCCCCTATTTACTCAACATGGAAAAAAAAAATCACAATCAAAATTGGTAATAAAACCATGATATATCACTTGTTCTATCATAGAAAATAGTGGGTAGTACATGGAAATTTGAACTGGAATCATGAAATTTCAAACCTTTAATAAGATGCACATTTTGACATATTCTCTTTATAAACAATATTCTCCATACACTTTAAAAAACGATGTTCTATGAAATTTTGATCAGTAAAAATGTTACTAACACCTACTAGTGGTAATACTTTAATAAATACCGCTTACAGAAATTTAGTCAAGTGCAACTCTTTATATTTTTTAATTTCATCTTTTAATATTGTTTCAGTGTAACTGCTATAACTGCAGTATGCCTTCTTGTATTGAAACATGAAAATTGTAAATATACCATCAGAGTTTTGATCACCAAATTATGGATGTTGTATTGTTACACACAATTAAAAGCAGGCCTTATTATGTCTTTTCTATCAATTAAAATCAAAGAGGTGGTATAAAACAAACCTGTGCAAGAGCTAGTAGTCACAATTATGTGAGAGGTAAATTCATTTCAATTGATCAATCAAAACATTAATAAACAGTAATATGTAAGTAATATAATTAAAGTACCTCAAATTAGCCTACTCATTCACAAATGTGATTAAAGATAACAAGCCAACCAAGCAAAATGAGTACTTCATGAATACAAAGTTTTGTTTCGTAATACTGTTTATTATGCAGAAGTGAGTTAGCACTCAAAGATTTTTTTCAAGGATGAGAAATTTTACTATTATTTGCAATGAAATCATGGCATCTATATCTTACTAACAAAACAAAAAAAAAAAGAAAAGATTTCAGACATAAATGACTTTTCACAAAATTAATGTCCCTAGTCCTTTTAAGAAAAAGAACCTTGTTTTGTTGTGAAATAACAAAAAGCAGCAACATGATATACATTGTTTTCCCATAAATATGATCATTTTTGAAACCTCTTGGATTATATTGTTAATGCTTTTAAAGTTGGGTATCTTTAAAATAAGGGTAATTTATTTACTAAAAAAGTGAAAAATATTCCCAACAATATTATAAAAACAAATATTCAGTCATTAAACAGCCCCATTATCCCAGCCCTCAGGTTTTCTCTTTGTAATGAGGGGATGATGTCTCCTTAATTTTTTTAAGATCCTTGGAAACTTGCGCCCTCACTTATAGCGTGATCTAAGTTTTTTGCACCTTACTGTGCAAGAGTTATCAAAGGAGAAGTGTACAAGTAAGCCTACTGCAAAGGAATATATGGATTTCCAGCAAAGAAAACACCATGCAAACTAAATCAAATTAAACAATTCATACTATACAATAAATTAAAAGAGTTTGCATGACCATTATTGATGAATCCTTTGAACATGTGACTAACATCTCAAGCTATTCAGATGATAAATAATTTAAAGTACAATCCAACAGTAACAATTAAATATAAATTGAAATGTATAATGGTCAAGGAAGAATTGCATGTTCAAATTAACAACAGACAAATCTCAAGAAATGAAAAATGTACTATGAATGAAAATTAATAAAATATAAACAGCATGCCCAAAACCAAAAAATTTTTTTATTAAAACTATGAACAGTAACATACTTATCAGTGAACATGATTGTTGAAATGGAGATGGCATCCATGTAATGAATGGATAAAAGTATTTCAGATTTTAGTTTGTTATTCTCCTTGTTTAATTCAGTTGCAACATTATGTAATGCTAGTATACTTAATTACCATTTTAAGCTAAAAAGTGATATTTAAGCTCAAGAAAAGCTTTCAAAAAAAAACAGGTTAGCATAATCATCTACAAAACTGCACTATCTAAAGTAATAAAATCTGTGAATTATCAGCAACACTTGCAGACTCAAAAACATAAATTTATGTTCGCCAATCAAATTTCAAACATACTGACACGCTTTTGAACATTTTCTCATTTAAAGCATCTCCAATTCCTCATCAGCAACTGATTTTATCAAGCTTAAGAAAACTCTGGAAGTACATGTAAAATATTTGTCTGAACTATTTTGTGGTTTATCAAGATATGAAATGAGTACAGACATGCCGTTCTTGAATAACTGCATTCATATAATGTCATACATTGAATGAATGTATGTTATTTGTCAAGTTTTAGCTGTAATTTCTGTCCTTCATTTGGCTATATCATCCTGAGTACATGCTGCTAAGCATTAGTGAAAGTTTGTAAAAACCACAATACTTGAAAGTAGGCCTGGATCAAGGGGGTTTCTCAGACCCCTTGTAGGTCCAGGCATAGCCTTGGCTAGGGGTCACAAAGCTAAAATAACTTAGCGATTTTGACTACATTTTTGCATGAAAATTGAAATTAAAAAAATACAAAATTCTGATTCTTTAATATGGTGCATACATCCATTGAATCATTCATTAATACATAAATTTCTCAATGTAAAGTTTCAAATAAAAAATGTGCTTTCTTTAAATCACTACAGTTTTTCCATTATTATTTTGTAAATGTGAAAATGTAGGAGCTGGAAAATAAAATTCAAATGAAAATACTTTTCAGAAATTTATAACAAACACTAGCTAATAAAAGCTTTTGTTGACCCAACCAGAAAATTAACAAAATAAGAATGGTAGGCAGCCATTTATTCTGAACACTTACAGAACAGTGACTCTACTGATCTAATGTTTATAAAAAGTTTCAAAGAGAATTTTTAAGTGGTTTTTTGAATTTCGACTAACAAATTGTAAATGGATGAAAAGACAGATAAATGGACAAAAACCTTAAAAAGACTGAAAATGAAGAATTATGATAGCAAAAGGCACATCTGGACTATGGGTCTAACAGTTCTACCAAATTTCAATGAGACATCTTGAACGTTGGAGTTACACCCTAGAAACAAACATATGATGGAAGAATAGACAAGACAGATGGCACCTGTCCTATATGCCCTTCAAACTTTGGGTGGGAGATGGTAATGTTCTCGGCATGACTAACTTTATTCATTGCAGTCCAAAATCCAAGTACGGAACATAAAAATATATACATATTTCCAACTTTAATAAGTACATATTCAGCTCTGAATATGCCACCATATAAAAGTCTGAACTAATCTATCTTCCAAGATTTCACATGAACAGCTTACACACCGATCACATCATGTGACACAAGATTCAGCTCTACTGTTAAACACTGGTTAATATGGTACTAAATCAGTGGGACAAAGTAGTCCACAAAATTGCTGCCACATTTAGTGCCTGTAACTGAAAAAAAAATATGCTCCTTACCTCAATTTTCTCAAAACTCGATGATACATCCACTAGTCTCAGTACATGCCTAACTCGTGTATGTAAAGTTGCATTCAAAAATCTTGTGAAGGTCTGTATGTGAGATGCCCAGATGCCAATGACAACATTGATGAGTGTGCGTGTGCACACTTCCATTATCATCCTGAAATATCCTATTGTCTTGCTTGAATACCTTGGCAAAAACTGTCCCCAAGTTTTCTTGAGGAAAAGTTGCACATTTTTTGGAGCTTCTATTGCCAATTACTGTAACAAACACACAACCCCAAACATGACATATGCCTAACAGAGGATGTGGACCATTGTGTTCTCCAAGGCATCAAAATGGCCCATTTATCGGCATCCAGCACGAAATATATACCCTCCTCTCTTTACCAAACACTATCCAAGTTTCATCAGAGAATAATTAACAATTTTCTTCTTTACTACCTTCTTTTGTACCTGTGAAATTTTGAATGTCCATTCACAACTGACAAAGGTGTAAGGTCATTAAAATATCAGTAATGTTCATCATGGATTTTCATTGATCCTAGTATCACTTTCTTTTAGGTCTCCGACTTTGAGAACTATTTTCTATTCAGCTAATAGTTTCATACCTCTTTGGTAATTCTGCCATGCAGTAATACAATTTTTAAAAAAATATATACATTTCTTCAATTCTCTGCCCAATAACCCTCTAAGATATCACTTCTTTTTGCTGTCTTCTCAAGTCCTTTCCCTTTATACACCCACCACTTTCATTGCAAACATGTAAAATTAATGGAAATTATTGTTTACCCACCCACAGAAAGTGTACCTTGCTGAAAGCATCAACAACGGCAGCAATTTTGTAGAAAACATTTGGACTTTTAGGTTACAACAACAAGGAAAAGCAAACATGAAAACAAAAAACATAAAATTTAAAGCTCAACAAAAGCAGGAGTCTATTTTAGATACTAGGACAAATTATATCAGACAATTCCCAGATCAGAAAAGATCTCGATTAGTGAGCCATCTGTGAATCTCCGTCTGAAAACACTGGAAACTACAAACCTTGTTTAGGACTTCCTGTGCTTTCTCTTGAGCCAGCTTGAAAAGTTCCAGATCATTTTCTGTGACACCTGGAGGCAGTGTGTTTTCAGGAATAAGGTGGTCGGGTAACTCTGAAGTAGACAACAAAGTTTTGTAATTCAAAAGCCTCAAATTACAGACATTGCAACAATAATATTTTTAAGACAATTTTATTTGTTTTAAAATCTAATCACCGCAATTAAAAAATACTTAATTAATTTATTGCTTACTTTCTATTATATAGGGATTTTTTTAGACCATTAAAGCGGGTTTCTGAAATTAGTTATATCTGTGTTCATTCTCAATCATGAAAAATTATTTATTGAATTTCATTCACAAGCTAAAATTGTCCTGGTGATAATAAAAGCCCCACATTTTTTAAATGTTTGGAATTTCTTAAACAATCTCACAAGATACAGCATTTAAATTTCATGCAACCTGATTTCTAGTCAAAAACAGTTGGGGTTTTTTTGTTGGTGCCGAAAATGTGGAGCATGAATTAAAATAATAAAAATATCTGTCTGCAATACAGGATATAAATATAAAGTACACTTTATATAATTCTTCCTATTACTGCTAACAATGCAATTTAGAAGGCACATAATTTATATTATTAAAATTGTATTTATTTGTTTTGTCATAAAGTTGTAAAAAATGACTTGGAATGACATCAACGCATATTATGAAGAATTCAACCAAGGCAACATTTTGTCAGCCAAAATAATACAAAAAAATGGATTTTTCTATGCTTCTGGGTACCAAGACAGGGATTCATTCAGATAAAATGGATTAAGAGGAAACATAATTTAGTCCCTCCAAGTGTCTGATACTTTACTGGCCAAAACAAGAATTTCCAAGAATTAAAGCAAGACATTTTATGCCAATTACCTGCCAAGTATTGAATCCATTTGTTATTCTTTATCAATAGCAGGATCTTTTTAATTTGCAACTGTGGTGGAGGAGGTCTGATCAGCAACAATTTCATTTAAGAACAACTAGACCTTATTATTAAGTCTACTGGTGAAAACTTCATGATGTTATGACTCTGCATTAAAGCAAAGTAGCAATAATAAGATTTTCTAGATGGCTTTTATGCCAACCATACTGGACATTAGATTAACAGTTTTCACTTAGGTACAATCAGGCACTGTAAGAAATCATTTAGTGAAAACCCCATTTTGATATAAGCATCCATTCAAGAGCAGTAGTAGCTATAAGATTTTCAAGATTGCCACTCACTGTGGAAATCATGCTGGATATGCAAGCAGCACCATTATCATTTAGGAGTAGTTAAACATCATCACAAGTCTTCTGGTGAAAACCCTCATGTAAATATTACTTTTCAATTAAAAGGAGTAGTGATAACAAGATTTTTAAGATAGCTCCTGTCATAGCCATTACCTACATCAGATCGGCATCTCTTTGATTTAGATCCAACTAGATATACAAGTCTTGTAGTGAAAAATTAATGCCGATACAACTATCCATGTATGATGAGTAACAATAACAATTCTTCAAGTCCGCTACAGAATTTTTATTTAGGACTGACTAGACATAACAGGAAGTCTTAAGTGAAAACCCTGATAAGTCAGAAGAAGCAATATGATTTCAACATTACTGCAATGGTGTCCATATTGGAATTATATTGGCATCATTTCAACTTAGGCTCAACCAGACATCATGAGAAGTCTTCTGGTCAACTCTCTGTCAATATGACTTTCTGTCCAGAAACAGCAGCAATAACAAGATTTTCAAAATGGCTGCCATAGTAGCCTTAGTGGACATCAAATCAGCACCCATATCATATAGGGAAAAGTCCATGTCAATATGACCATCCATTCAGGAGGGGTAGTGATAACAAGATATTCACGCCAGCTGCTATGATGGCCATACTGAAAGTCTGAGCAGCACCTTTTTCATTCCTGACCACTATGGGATGAATCTGTGTTTCATATCAATCCTGTTATTTTTTATGAGAAATAGCAATAATAAGCTTGTGCCAACTGATGGGTGCACTGACAACAAGTCACCCCATAAGCTTTCCTGATTTATGACCAAGAGACTTAAGAATTAAACTGTTATACTTTGGGTGATCAAAAAATAGTTCTTAATGGGACTGAGACCCCTAAAAAACCTCCAAGTATTTCTTTTGGCGAAAGGTGACAACTGTGCTTGAGACTGCACATAACTATCACCCAATTAACTTCAATTATCAAGAATCATCTTTCATTCAAAGTCCTGAATCTTTAAAATGCAACAAAAAAAGAGTGTAATAATCATTAAAGAGGGTGTGAACTGTGGACAACACTAAATTTAGCATTTTCAGGACAACACAAACAACAAACTGCAGCACTCTTACCCAAAACATCACAAAGAACATTTGCATGCAACGACTGTAAACCATGCACATTCCATCAATGGAGAAAAATCTAATATATGAAAATGGTTATATCATTAACGAGTGCCTTTAAATACTCTTATCACATGCTTCTGTTTCAATATGAACAGCTTTATTCAACCTCTCCCCATCATTCATTGTACAATCTTTTATAGTGCTTTCTCCTCTATCTTGTTTTAAAACGGCCACAACATCAATTCTCTTAACACAAGTGTCAATTCTTTGAGAATACTTTCTAAAACTACACCAATGAATACAACACTAACTTTGTATGCAAAACTCCCCTGCAAAGTATTTGTTATTTTCAAGTGTTATATAGAGTTGTATTATTGAATACTCAACAAAAAAGAATACTGGTGATATCCCCAATTTAATCAAGGGTAGCAATCTGCAAAAAAAATCTGGTTGCTACAAATCACAAATTACAAGAAAGAATAATCCTTGTACAGCAAAAATAACAGCTGAATTAAGAGTCTGATGAACTTGACACAATACCACATTCTCCAGCATTAAAAAAATAATATAAAGATTCTTAATATTCTGTTGTAAACAAACTATCAGTAGTCAGATGAAAAGCCTACAACAACATGACTGTCTGTTTAAGTAGAGTTGTATTATCAAGAGTTTCCAAATAGGACCATAATGAATGTCTAAGCAGCACCATTTTCATTTGTAAACAAACTAGACTATAGTACAAATATTTGTATCAAGTTTCATGCCAATCATCCAAGCAGTTTAGAAAGAGTAGTGTTAACAAACATGCCAACAGATTGATGGACAACTGATCAGACCACAAGTTCTCTTGGTCTATGACCATCAGAGCAAATAATAAAATGGATGTGTATGGAATCCCACATTACTGGCATGACCTCATCTGAGAAGTGGAAATGCATGGATTTTAAGGAACAGACAAATTTACAACGGGCCATAATTAATCTCAGATTTTGATACTCAATACAGAACAAATTTACATACACAATTCATAACATTTGCCTTTATTTATTGAATAAAATTTTGTTTAATCACCATCATGAAAATTAAAATATATTTTAAATTCAAGTGAAACTTTCTGGTATGGCTCTCCGTAGCCCAGCCTCTTCAAAAGAGTGCCTGAAGTTTGTTTTTGGTTCCAATAAATCAAATCATATTCTAACTGAATCTCCATATGTATGGCCTGCCAACCCTTGTCAAGTTCCATGACCAATTCCTAATGAACCCAGATTTGGTATAATCTGAGCCAACACTATTTTGGCTACGAGTCTGACATACCACTGAACCACCATGATTTCTGCCTCCATCAGTCACCTATTACAACATGCTAGAGAGCACAATAGGTCTATTCTACATTCCGAGTCCAGAAAGGTTGAAAAGAAAACTAGGCTGAATGCGTCTATGTACACTAATACATCACATATCATAAATATTATTACTATCCTTGCACTTTGAAAGAAGCACAGGGATATTGTTATACAGTATGGTCATGTGTGCAATGTCCTTAACTTCTACTGCACTGTTAAAGGTATAACCTACTTCTGCTGATGTGCTATTAACAAGAGATTAACATAAATTTTAGGCCCAAATCAAACACTCTTAAATAAGAAATATATTTCTTGGTGATTAAGCTTTGAATCTGCATTGTGGTTTAAGACAAAGTGCATCAAACTGATTTATTCTTAAGTTAACTCCATGCATTTTTATTATCTTTTTTTTAAAAACTTTTCCACTGAATATTTGCTTGTATTTCAATACATATTGCTGCTATGCAAGGTAGCCGTTGGGTTAAAAAAAACTCAGTCCACTCAGATTTGTGGGCTTTCAGTGGGTAAATTATGACACAATTTTATTTACATAAAATGCCAACTAGCATAAAATTGTGTACAATCAAAATAATCTTGTTATTATTGCCATGTGACTGCAGCTTCCTACTGGCTATTTTGTTCTATTTTGCAGCTTTAGCAATACATTTTAATGTGGGGGGGGGTACTTGCATGGTGATGTTCTGGAGTGAACTGGTGATGTACATATACATTTGGAGATTCACAAGAAAAACAGAACAAAATGCAAAGAGTTCACTAAAAAATATACTCATTTGTTACATCTGAAACTTAGTCTAGACTTATTCAAACTATTATTTATATAAATGCACTCAATCTTTCACCACAAAGCATATTTTACATAATTCAAAGCATAATCACAAAGAAAAATGCTTCTTCTTTCAATTATGTTCAAGTTGATCCCCAAAACGTCTATATCTTTAAAATGATGGTAAAAATAACATTTGTTCTAAGTGGAAGTTGCATTCCTTTTCTCTATATATACTATATACATAAATATTATTCAAAATTATTAATAATGTTGTCCAATTTAAGATGCATCATAGTCTGTCTTCATGTATATAGGCCATGCATGAACCAAAGACTCTGTTAAAAGATACTGCAATATTCTCAAACATATTTATACCTTTAAGATTCTAAAACTTATCTTAATCTGTTTGTTCTTTATATATATATATATATATATATATATATATAT
>QKMX01024103.1:0-13523 GCA_003401595.1 Venustaconcha ellipsiformis
GAAAGTGATATCCCTGGATTCTATAGAAGAATGCTTGAAAATGGTGGGCAAAATTAATAAATTAATACAAATAATACTGTCATTTAATTCGTTTTTTTTTCTATAGAATCCAGAGATAATAATTTCTGCTCTTTAGTATATATTTATCATTCTTTATATATAGGTTTTGAATGTTTACAGGTTCTTATTGTATTATTTCCAGAATCTTGCTACTTCTACAAACTAATGTGGTCTTTAATCTACGGCATCAAACCAATATCTACTCAGTTTAAAGGAATATATGAAGTGCAAAACAATATGGCCGGTACGCTGAAACAATAACTTTGGTTAATAATTATGACCTGATAAAATAACGTAAAGTTACTGATAATTAAATATTCTTTGCTCCTCTTAAGATAATTGTAAGTACAAATCACAGCTTAAAACATTCAGAAAATGATTACACCAAGTTACACTGGATGCAAATGGTAGGTCATTTCTGGTTGAAGCATGCTCTTGGAATTTAAGAGATGTATCTTCTAACCTTCTACCAAAACTAAAATTGTTTCTGTACACCATCGGTCTCATTTTCTATGTGTTCAGGGGTGTCATAGTTTAATTTTAAAGTGCAAAATACGATAAAAAAGATATTTTTATGGTAGGTTCTTTATTAAAGGAATCATAAAGCTGTATTTATCCCAGAAAATAAATCGATGATTAAAGCTCTGTTAGATGAAGTGCTACCCTGTAATAATACCCCAAAAGTATAATTAGCATTGCCTGTTAAATAAACTTCGGGAGATATCAAACTTTTTGCTTGTTATCATAATGAAATCACAATATGTACAATACATATTTATAGGCCAATAAATCAGCCACACACCTGCCACAAACTGTATTAAATTGTGTTTACGTACATCGGTGTACATTTTATACATTTACCCGACATTTTAGCGGATGATGCACTACCTTCTGCTGCAGGCGTCTTTGGGGAAGATATAATATATCCGGATTAAATCATGTTTTTCGACTTGTAAATCCACGTCGAATAGCAGAAAAGTCTGTCTTGGCCATTTAAATCTAGCTCTAGATGGTGTTATTACTACATACCGGTGATACCCGGAAAGATTTGCACGCACCAGAATTGCACATTTTAATAAACAGTTGATATCAGACCGACGCATTGTCCAAGATTAAAAACACAGATGTTTTTGAGGGTGTGGAAAAATATTTGATTTCTAGTTAGCAGGTGATGTGAACCTTATTGCAATATACCAGAGATGACACAATATGTGTGATAATGTAATCTCCCACCTTATATGCTTGTCTTGGTAATGAACAAAATCCATATTACGATTAATTATGTTGCAATTAAATTGATATTAACTGAATATAACATGTTCATTTTACGAAGTAAGTCTTTATATGGCTTTGCTAGTAACTATACAAATTCTTCGTAATTAATTTAGTCGTGAAGTCCAGAAAGTTTTCAGACAGGATCCTTTATCAAGCGGACTTTGTCTGTGATTTTAGTCTGAGCTTTGCATTATGATACAGACATTTAATCAATCTTTCACATCAATATTTTAAGTAAAAAATACAAGTGTTAAACGCAAGATTCATTTATCTTCCCTCACAATTTATTGTCCCTAAATAAACAATAGTTCTGATTACAAAGGATGGTTATTTTTCTTACTAAACAGATCAACCCTTCGTATAATGACACAGAAAAGTAAAACTATGAAATCTTTAATAGTTTCTTTTTTGAAATGACATGAACCATTTTCTACTTTTGTTTTATTTTCACAACTGATTCATATCGTGACCTAGGAGGAGTATAATGCGCTTGTTTCAAACGATCCCTCAAATCTCAGCTCTATCCGCGTAGGTTCCAATCACAGCCCAGCTGTCATGGGTGTGTATCAAAGCTCACCATTAGTTTCCTGCGGGTGATTTCTCAGGGTTCCTCCTAATCTGTGTGCTGAACAATGGCGTTAAAGCCACATATACAAAAATTGAAACCATAACAAAATTGAAACTATAGCTGTGTTTCCACGGTTTAGGTAAAATAGGTTCCTATTGCAGGTACATGACACGTCCTCCAGGTGATTGTTCACACTTTTTCATATAGAATAAATCTATATTGGAAAATTTAGAATTTAGCTATAATCTATTTGTGATATAGTATCTGTTTCATTTAATGTTATCCTTCTGCCAGTAAAACTAAATAATCGAAACTGATTCATAAGGCAGTCAGTGCTTGGTTTATGGGTTTGGTCTAATTTTCAGACTTTTAGCTCCATGCGTTTCTGAATTTATCCTCGCAAAGACAATATCAACACCAGAGTTACTTGTGTGCAAGATCAATCGTGACTAAAGTCATGCGAGTGTAATCAAGAATGTATGAATAATTAAAAGTATGCAGGTAGTAAATATCTTTAAATTCTGGAGCAGAATTACTCTAATCGACAATATTATTAATTCATCCTCCCAGGAGTTGAATCAGCATATACAATTATGTATCGAACCCAAAATCCAATGCATAACAAATTTACTTCGTAAGTCACTAGCGCAGTAGCTAGCAAAATTTTCGTTTGCTTTTAGCAATGTATATACAGAATGTATGCGTAACGTGCAAAATCTCCTACTGCTAGGAAATTTGTAGCTGTCACATTATGTAGGCTTACAAGTATGATATTTTACTGGTATTAAAACTAATGCTTTAAGGCAGTCCTATTAAAATACTGTTAAGTGGGTCTTTAATCTGGGTGAGTGTACAAGTCCAAGCAAATCACAAATGCAGATATGTTACGAACTTAACACTGAGGTGATTTAAAGTGGAACGAAATAATTACGTTTATTATATTCACCCAAACAATGTTGTTTCCGAATAGATGTAGCTGACACCATATTTACATTTTGCAATTTGTTCGAAGAATTTGCCCTTTTATAGAATGGTTGTTAATTTATTGATCTTGGTCGTCAACATGACACATTATAAATAGTCTTCCTTAGAACCAGAGAGGAAAATAACATAATGCTAATGGATATACAATATTTCATTTAATTATCTCAGAAAACATGTCATGACCCAATACAATAATGACAAGGTATATATGTTACCTTGTTTATATATTATAGATTAATCATTTCTTGAAAAGTTTTGTGAAACATTTCACGTCTACTCTATAAGACTGGAAGGAGATTTTAGAATGAAAACAATTTTGTACAAGACTTTGCATTAGAAAATTCACTTTTATATGTGATTTTATAATGTGCTGGGAAACTTATGGTGACCTGCTGGCATTGCTAGAATTATGTTTTTATTTGCCTTGTATCTACTGGTTCCTCCGTTTTGTATGGACGCATTTAATGTTCTATTTTACTCACCTTCTATATCACTTTAAGGCAGATTACAGCAAACACCTACTGTCTCGTGCTCAATAGAGATATATCTCCTTAACTATTTGCTTTCATTGTCGGGACTATGTTAATAAGATTTTAGGCCTATATATTTCTGCATTGTAGTTTCAATTGTACTTTACTTTTGAGAAAAGAAAACAGATACAATGCTAGGAAAATGTCGCTTAGTTGACATTGCTGTCAATCATTCTTTATAACTTACATTATTTGCAAATCTTACATCTAATAAAATTATGAAAATCATAAAATAAATGCGAGTCATCAAAAATATTTCTAAATTAAATAAATTATATTTCAAACTCAGCTAGATGTAATTTGATTTTAAATATAATAGAACCATAGTTATGTCATTATGCAAATTATGCTGAAGATTGTGTCTTCTTTGCAGTACTAGAAGTTACTCAAAAATATGTAGAAAAGTACAGGAGATGATAGAGAATATTAGAAACAATCATTGTTTTGAAGCACGTCTCTAGTCAGTTCCTATTGCACTGGTTTGATTCATGTGAGAATTGCATAGATTATTAATGTAGGTTAGGATCGGAAAATATGGTTTCAATCGTTATGTTTGGATTAAAGATATAAAATACTTGGTGCAACATAAGAGTACAGGCGCAACGTGGTTTTACTTTTATCAATATCATCATTACTTTTTTTTCGTGTTATCCATTTAATTACCTGCAGGCACTTCTCCAAAAACCGGATGTATTTATCTTGAGAAATTGTACTAACCCAGATAGGATAGAAATACATAATTTTATTGATTTTAATGAACATGTCTTAACACTGGTACGGATAGACCTCAAATCCATTAGTTAAAGGTAATTGTACATTAAATAAATTTGAAACAATTTACAGAATATAATAAATGCAGTTAAAATGATATATTTAGAACATGTTACTGTACTATTTTACTACCAATAAATCTACAATATTTAATAAAAAGATTGTGTCAAGAGTTTAGAAAGTCATCGACCTTATCACGGTCTTAGCCAAGACGTAGTTCACAAAATCCTTTTAAATATTGAATCTTGGATTCAACATTACTCTAAACAAGTCTCTTATTCAACAGGCATATGAAACAGCATCAAGGACCTGGAAGAAAAAGTTCCAAAGGTACATAAAGGATGACTGGAATAAGTTAGACGTATTCACAATAATTCTGTTTGTATTTGGAATAGTATTCAAGTTTATACCGCATCCAATTACATTTGAAGTTGCCCGTATCGTCCTTGGAGTCGACCTGGTTATGTTTTATCTCCGAATGCTGCATATATTTCGCGTGCATAAAGAACTCGGACCAAAGCTAATGATGATTATTATTGCGGTATGTGAGTCATATTTTACAACTAATCTATTGATACCATTCACCAAAACATTCTTATATGGATTACAAATTCAATTTAGTAAATTTCCATCCTTTAAAAACTGGACATCAGCAAACTTCATCGCCAAATATATGCACCTACAAGTTTTGAATCTGACTTTAAAATATGTAATATCTCTTTCGATTAATTTTTTTTCAACTACCTTCTTTGTTTAATTTTTATCAAGTTACATAAATATTTATATGTTGAAAAAATAATCATTATCAGCATGTACATTTGATGTGACTAAATGGATCAATGTTTAACAGATAACGTTATGTTGTTTTCTTTAAATGCAATATCTCATAGAAACAAGCCATCTTTGACAAGAGTGTTGGTTGCATGGTGACATTGTTAAAAATCATCTAAAAACTACCTTAGTGATAATTTTTCGATTAATTGAAAATTGGCCACGAGACATAAGTTTGGTATCCATTCCTAAATTGAAAGAATCCTTTGGTATGGGGTATTTATAATTGACCCCACCCTTGCTTAAAAGAGATTTATTTTCAATAATCAGAGATTTACGAGGTAAACGATTCCTGGGAATGATGCGAAGTTTGATCTTTAAGGCAATGTTTGATCGATCCCACGTTTTCCTACAAATTGATTATTTGATTCAATACAAGCCTTTTTATAATGAGTTTGGGATCAACCATTTATCTATATAGTACGATCAAAAATGTTCCGAGTAGGAGGGCTTTTGGCTACTCATCAGATGTTTGCCTAGAAATCATAAATGTCTTGGAACTTGATTCTGAACGTTGTCTGGCAAGATAATTTGTGGAATATCAGCTAGAGTTTCGAATCAATTGAATGTCTATTTAAAAATAGGCTTATGAAATAAAATTAAAGCCAAAATGTGATTAAATATAACATATGGGTTCTAATCCATCTTAAATATGACACATGTCGTGTTGACACAGTGCCTGCCAATGTTGATATTTCCAAATTTGTGATTTTCCAAGTGAAAGAAAACTTTTATCTAAATCAAGAGTGGAGATGATTAGCAACAAATTTCAACATTATGAATGTACTGCAGATGCAAAGTACGTGATATTACCACAAACACTACAACTCATGAAGACCGGAATTTTCTCCCTCGCCTATTATCTGCTAATGTTTGTTTACTCCATGCTCCCTGTTAGGCATTTATTACGTATGTCAGCGTAAAAGGAAACGTTCCAAATTTGTTCCAGATATACCATTCATGAGGTAGATAAAACTGCTTTACTGCTAAATTTGATTATTTATCAATTATCTACTGACGAGTTTCATTTTGCATGAACATATTATGAACTAGCCATATTGATTTGCTAAAAAAACTACCATTCCCTTATGCGTAAGGATAATTCCAACATTTGACAATGATATGATGTGTTTTCTACCTTTTCAAATCATAACAACTTCGATATCTTTGACTAACACGTGATTGTTGCTCTCGCAGAGGATATAACATACGTAACTGATACTGAAAATATAATGATACATAAAGAAGAATTTTCACAAACATTTCAAACAATAAATGTATATAAATTCGTGCAGGTAATTTGGAGTCTTTGAAGTATTTGAATATTCATTCCAGGTTACCCTGAAAACGCTTTCCAATTTTTATATGTTAATAATTGATCATTTCCATAAGAAGAAAGCGTATGCAGCTCTGTAACGATACAACATTCGAGTTATCTTGTAAACTGTATGCATCTATCACGTTGTGATTTTGCCAATTTTACTACATCATGATAAACATATGTTCTAAAATGTAGTTCGTCCGTCGCGACGACGAGGACCACTTTAGTCATTCAGTGTTTGGGAGGAATTGTTTAGTCTTTTGGTGCGATGGTGGCTGAGACAGCCATTCTGCACCTCGAGTATTCGATGTCAGTGTGGACAAAATATAGCAGCATAGCACATCGTGGAATCAATGGCTAAGGATTTCCGGCCTGATTTCATTTTCTATCTCCTCCTGTCTTCTTGGGCTTAAAAGAGTCTTTTTCGATAGAAGAGCAGTCTACCCCCATGTGTCATTCCTTATGCCAAAAGACTTAAAAAAATCCGCCCGGGTGTTCTTGTAGAGTTTACTATGGCCTCCATTGGATAATGTTTCTTGTTCTAGCTCGTCATAAAAAGAGTCTTTTCAAAAGCATATGGTCTCGCATTGGAATGCCTATTACACATGTAACTGCATCATGATGGTGTTGATACTAGGTAGACCTGCTTGGGCTAGCACCTCAGTATCCGGAAACCTTTAATGCCACTTTATGCCGTGGCGTCTTCGGAGACAAGTTGTGTGGAAGTGTTTCAACCTCTTTGCATAGAACCGGTACGCTGTTTCAGGTTTCACAGGTGTATAGTAGTACAGTGAGTACTATAATACTGTACACCTTCAGCTTTTCCTGTAGACTAATACCTAGGGTGTTCAGTTGATACATAACTTCAGTCTTCTTTGTGTTGATCGTAAAGCCAAACTTTGTGCAAGTATTAGAGAGAACTTGTCGACACCGGGTTGCATGTCAGCTTCAAGCCAGCTATGATGGCTCAGTCAACAGTACATACTAAGATTCTGACGATGTCTGTCGTGATGAAAGTTTTGGCTTAAAGCTTCGTGAAGTGGATACGTTTGTCATCAGTTTTGTTTCTAATGCTAATTCCTGTCTGATCTGTATCTGATGCTGATTCTTTATTTTAAATGCATCAGTGACCATGGCAAAGAACATGAAAATCTAATGTGCTGGTGCCAGTACGCAGCCTTGTTTATTTCAGTTCGACACAGAAAAGGGCACATATGTCTCATCATAGTCCCGGACTCTAGCTTTGTTGGCGTAGTGGTATTGCTGTACCATGGTGATAAATTTTCTTGCCATCCGTTCTTCCACAGGCCCTCTCTACTAACAGTCACGAAAGCCTTGGTCAAGTCGATATAGGTGGAGATAAAGTCAGCATTCCGCTCCTAGAACTTCTATTGCAACTGCCTAGTAGCGAACACCATGCTGATGGTTCCGCGCTACTTCCGTAATTCACGTTGGCTCTCTGGTTGGATTCCTTAATAAAGGTGTGATGTGAGACGGTGGAAAGGAACTCTGACGAATATCTTGCCTGCTATGGGGAGCAAAGATACACTTCGGTGGATGTCACAAGCCTGATAGACATATATAGGTGTATAATATAAGTGTCCTTGAATTTCTGTGAGATCGTCTCTTTCTGCCTCATGAGATGAAACAACTGATGGAGTCTTTGAGTTATAACTGAACCGAATTCGATGTATATCAGTTCTGAGATTGAGTAAGAGGCAGGTTAGCAAACTAATTGCTTTTAGGGTATGTGGGTCATCCAGTGGTTTATTGACTTCACTGCCAACTCAGGCCTCACATCTTTATTTACTTCTTACTGGGCTCCGAAAAAGGTTCATCCAGCTCCACATTCACAAAGCTCGCCCTCTCTTCGGGTTTCTCTCAAGGGTACAAAGTCAATATTGTTCCAGTCATTTCACTTCTCCTCAAAGTTTTTTCAGCATCATTTCTGCCCAAAAGTATGCACACATTCCATTCGCCGATGGTATGAGGAAAGATTCTCAGTTTTTGCTTTGTAGCATTTCGACCTGCTGATGGAGGGCCCTTGCCAGCCGCCGTTAGTTGGCTATAGAAAGACGGAGCAGTCACTTTTCGGGAATATTTTCTAGCCCTTCGTTATGCCATGCAGGTGAACAATGCGAATCCTAAAAAGTGCTGCTCATTTTCGTTTAGGGGGATTCTGAACTATACTGATTCTCCTTGAAAGTAAAGAACAAACGTATAGCCTGAACCGCCTGTCTGCAGATGTGCAGCTACGGCTACCAATGTAATCATATATGTACCGCTTCGTCGATTCTCCGTCGTTACAGAACTTTGAAGACAAGGATGAACAAGTGTCTTGCGCGATGACGTGGTTTGAAGTGAGGAAGAGTTACGCGTATGCGACCTCATTTTCTAGTTCAAGACAATCTTGATCCTGTGTCAAGACTGACGAAGATCGAATCGGATATAGTTGATGACCAGAAACATTTTCATCGCCAAGCTCTATAAGCTCCATAACGCGTTACTCGGAATCTGCCAAGTGAACAGCCTATCGGTTTCCTCCTCAGTCAGCCGAATCCATTCTTCATTTGCTTCATAGTTAAGTCATAATTCACCAAGTGTTGAATCGCGTCGGTTACTTTAACCTAGTTTAGTTAGCCATTCGAAGCAGTTTACCCGGTTCTGGCCACTGAGAAAGTTTCTTGGAACCACAGGTGAGCGCTGGATGGATGTGGGGACCATATCTACCAAGTTTTATAGACACTGTATCATAACACTAATCTCCTGATGAAGACTGGTAAAAATCATTCAGTCCGATGAAATGTACTCCATCAATGCATTCTAATCTAAATTAGAATCTATATGTGAGACAATAGTAAAATATTAAACTGGTGCAAATTTAGGCTCTTATCCAGTGTCTATATTTGTATTAAGGTCAGAAAATTAGATACAGTAATACCTACTTAATATGTATAGGTCTTACTCGTAAACGAATATTTCCAAAAGTTGAATAACAAAATAATATTTCGCAAGCTTTAAATTTGATAAGTTAAGTGATGGCTAAATTATTGACATTCTCCTTTAAATATAAGGTCACGTCATATAATAATGATCACATAATTATTATGAGTAAATCTTGCACTTGTTCAAGAGATTATTACACATAATTGTAATTACATTATCCAATCAGTGCAAAATCACATCAGTAATATGCATATTGTCTACGATCTACAAGCATGTATTCTACGTATGCTCAACATCGGATCGTAGATCAGATGCAAGATTAATATCAGCAGCATGTGCAGATATAACTTATTGTTGATTCCATAACATGTGATTCAAGCCCATAGCTCAATGTCGATCAAATCTGTATCGGGATTCGGCTTACAGTTTGGCGACATCCTCAGAAAATCAGATGCAATTATACCGGGTCTCACAGGTGATATGCTGATATAAATTACGCATTTGCTGAAATAATTTTCCAGGCTATGTGAATCCTCTACAGTAAAAGACCTTTCGTCATGTATTATACACATTTCTAGTTAGGTCTGTTCCCATCATAGCAATGTTGAGTCTGTGTAGCGGAAGCATATAGAATGTCTTCTTAGGTCCATAATATTATTCAAGCATCTGTGATCTTAGTACATTATCTTAAATTAGAAAACAGTGCGATCATGATTGCATAGAGTACTAAAACAGAACAAAAGAAGGCGGAATTATGTGTTTCGTGCAATGGCCAGTATTTGCGCGCATATGATATACCAGCAAATTCATCATATATTTGGATGCAAACTATAGGCAGTCTGGAATACTTCTCAGAACCAACTTACTACTGATATTGCTTCTAAAAAGGTTATGCATCGGAATATTCAAAAATGTGACATTACGATTTTTTGTGTAAGGAAGGACGGGATGAAGAACAATAACTAATGGAAAAATTAAAAGATTTAACTTCATTGTTTTACTTATTTCTTTAAAAAAAGAAAATTATCAAATTAAAAGGGACAGTTTTAAACGTTCATAATTTATGTTGGATATATAAGACAAGCCATGCTGATAACTTAATACATTTATGTAATGCTTCTGTTATAGACTGTAAATATATTGTGAAGAGGATCTGAACAAATATCATTCAAATAGCTATACGCTGTTGAAATGTTATTACCTGCCGGAAAACTAAAATTCTACATTTATTGCAGTAAATACAGTTCCTGCTAATACTGTTAGTTTCATTTTCAGAGGAATCTAGTCCAAAGTCCAAGCTAGTTTTCCCCCTCTACAATTAATATACTGAATTGGCGCAAGAACCTAATTCCAGTTTGATTCGCCAGTGTAATCAAACAAGCGGAATAGTATTCTATTTTGTCCTTGGACGATGTAAATATTGCACATGAGATATGTACCGTCCTTTGTCCTTTTTAAAGCTCTTTCTCATTCCATGTACCTTTTTATATCTTATCTAAGTCAGTTTTTAGATTTTATAGTCTATGTTTAGTTCAGTAAGCAATGCTTCATTAAACTGTATCCACTTTCTCTCTTCTGCTTCTAAGCTAAGTATTGTCAGCCATTGTTTGGTTAATTAATTGTTTTGACGTAAATCGTTATCTTTCAAACTTTGTGCACGCATAGATGTCTATCGAATTTGCTTTCTTTGGCATGGCTAGGTTTAAAATTAGACCTAGAGGGTTCATAATCGATCAACAGAGGTCGGGTCTGTCAGAGGACAATGTGTTATGTATATTTAATTTATTGCGCGTACTTGACCTTTTGTTCATGACTCAGGATAGTTTTGAGTCGTACCTATGTTTCTGTCTTGTTTGTAAGCTATAATACCTTGTTTACTGATGTTTCAGTTCAAGGTCTACTTTCTATAGAAATCTAGATGGCTCTCGGAGAGAAAGTTGGATGCAAATCCTAATTATTTTTTCTCAGACTTTCATATAATCTTCTGATAAACAGAATGATTCGTTACTTCTTTACAATCAATCACTGACATTATTTTCCACTGTTTTCATAGATAACTTTATAAGATTCAATTTATTCAAACCTTTGATAATGGAATTACATATTGCTCATTGACAGTTTAGACAAAATCATAAATTTGGGAATATTGTGATTATTTCAGAGATAATCTGGATAATATTATTGTGATATTTCACTTCTAATATCATAAAAGATAATTCACAGTTCTTGGTACATCAGCAGATTCAATATTCGAATTAATTTAGAACACTATACCTTTTGATGTGTGATAGAACATTTGGATTATTTTGGATTTGATTCAGGCAAAAATTAACTTAATATTTGCACTTTGTTGCTGAGGGAATTGATTGTATTTGTTGTGTTTTATACACTTGCTTAATTTGCTTCTTTTTGTTGCTTAGTTTAAGGAGATGTTTTAAAACATTGAAGTATGGGAATACAGAATAACCTTAAATGGGTCGTATCTGCCACCATAATCCAGTAACGGATTTCTGGGCTGAAGAAAGGCCCAACAGAGGACCTAAAATCGCGACACCTCTTGGTCGCGAATACATCATAAATTGACTACCTGCGATAATTCTGACTGCAGCATAGGTGGTTTTTCTGTTTGGAGACATGATGAGGACGTGAATATCCCGAAGACCGATAGGGACTTCAGAGTTCTACTGATAAGTTTTCGGTAGTTTTGCTTACTTAAGACGTTGGAAAGATCGTTTTTGAGCGCAAACCTTCTACTTTCTTTTGACGCCAGAAAGACGCATGAAATATAATAAATGATTTAAATAGGTTTTCATCTTCACAACTACAGTCTTCAGCAAAAGGGTGTATAAATCTTTCTTTAATTGATACAGCTGAGACTGGTGAAAGAAGAGTTGGATTCATGATAGAGGGAGATGTTCCCGGAAACGAAGGGAAGGGTGGAGAAGAAGACACTCTGCAGCAGAGAGCACAACTTCTACCGCCAACCTTCTGCCTATCTGGCGAAGAGGGAGTTCAAAGATTTCTACTTTGGCCTTGTTTAAATGTCGGGAAATAAGTAGCTTTGAACTGAGAATGCATGTGAGACTCATGAGGCAGCACCTGCTTAATGAAAACGGAAGATGGTCTCTTCTTTGAATAAGGATGGATGAACCTCATGACCAGTTGCAAATGGCATGTTGCTGCTTTAAATCCTTCAAATCACTGGACTCCATGGGGTGGATGATTTTTTACATAAACCTAAAGATGTCAATTAGAAACGTCATAAGGACTCTACCATTGTATCAATTTGTAAACGTCTTTGACGGAGCAATTACTAAACATACACTAGAATGGACCAACAAGGTCAAACAAAACTGAGACACCATGTGTATTGTACTTGAAGGAGAAACATGCATGCTGGTCCATGTATTTTGGTTACCATATTATGTTTATCTTTTATTGTGCCATTGTACAAATTATGCAACAAATGACAATCCCAGATCGTATTTGGCTTGTATTAATAATTTTTAGCTTGAGGTGATACTCAACACAGTTTCAGTGTGAAATCACGTTGTGTCTAACTGAAATTCTTACGATTGATTCCAAAATGTATAACAATGTAATCACTTTCGGGTAAGCAAGGGATTTTATTTATCCTAAATACATACTTAATGGCAAACATGGGATCGATACAAACGGCCTAGGTGTAAAAGTTGGAATACATTCCCAAACACGTCTGACATCCGATATGGCACCATGCAATCCATTTGTACAATTTTATATCCGTTCTTTCTTAACAGAAAGTCTGTTCAATATTGTGTTTCAGTAGAGTCCATAAAATCTTGTTCTCGTTATTTTTCCTCAATGGTAAGTAAATATCAAAATGGAATGTTCACTACAATACTTATATAATGATTGAAAGTTCCTAGGTTAAATATCATGGTCATCAAAATGATTTATTTCTCATGTTTGAGTAACCGTACTGCTCCGGAATTCATTAATGACACATGAGTCAACGTCTTTGCTTACAGGTCTACTAATTCGGAAACAAATGTTTTGCATTTTGTTTCTGAAGATTTTATCTTTTCTTCTTTAGTCTGTGATCAACCACAATTGATTCTCTAATTTGGTTCATTGCTAATCAAAATCGGTAACACATTTCCATCAGGCAATTAAAGTGATTACCTTATGCTTCTTTTGAAGTCTGCACATTATAGCTGATATTATTATATGCTCATTTTTTCTCCGTTAACTTTAC
>QKMX01024105.1:0-13981 GCA_003401595.1 Venustaconcha ellipsiformis
TATATATATATATATATATAGTTGGTCTATTGTTTCATTAATTTATTGTTCTTTATCTGGTAATTGAAAACATTTCTTATATCATATATGTATATAGTCGGCTGACTGTATTCTTTAATTGCTTGTTATTAAAAGCCTCTGCGTGGAGCAAACAGGTGTGAGTGGTTACATTAGGGCAGTACGGAAAAGTGTAATAGAGCATGTGTTGGAGAATACTGCTAAAAGCTCTCATCAAAAAAGGAAGTCAAGGGCTTAAACAATGCCTCGGTTGTCAAGTAGGTGTTCGAGGTCAGCTACAGGTATGTCCAAATTGCAGTGGCCGAAACATAAGGGCGATTAAATATTACTACGAGAAATTTGCCATACATCGATTAAAACAAATCATAAGTGTTCAAAGAGTTTTGTGCGAGGATTAAACATGACGCAAATGTGCGAGGAAACTCCGCTACAGTTATCACGTGAAACAGTTTTCTCTGACGTTGTTGCCTGCGACCACAACAGTGTTACATGAAAAGTTTATCCAGTGTTTAGTCGTGACGAAGGTAACGGACATGGAAAAGTTCGCAGCGTACGTAATAAAAGCCATCGTGTTAAGGTCTAGCAACACCGGATACTCAATCGTTCTTTTGTACGTGAGCGGGATCCGAGTCACGATGTGCTGTCATCGTTTTGTGTTTGAAGCTCACCGATGAGTTTTGTTCTCATCCGATACTCCATCGTTTATCTCAACGGTGATGAAATCGATAATTGAATAAACAATTTAGAGAAAAGACCTGATGGATAGCACAAAAAAAGAGAAGCGACAAAATAGTGGAGATGATAGAGACAACAAGTTTTGTGGGTTTTTAAAAAAAATGATGCTTTATTTTTCATGTATCAGTTAATGAGTTCTTCTCTATGCATGCAAAAGACACAGTGTTTGGAAATTAGATCTTTATCATAGAGGATGTTACTTACCATCGTCATAGAATTCTTTCTTCTGCGCCGCCGTGAGCAGCATAACATCGTGTCCCGTACCGACTGCGTTAGCGAACGCAAGTGCCACGCTGATGTCTGTTGAAATGGAACGCGTTTGCATAGGCATCCTTTAGATCTTTCCGATTTCCTTGCTGACGTGAGATATCGGGTGTGATCAGCTGGGCCATTGCTAACTCCGTTGACTGCGTCAACCACTGCTCTATTTTAAGGAGATAATTTTAAGAATTATTTAAGTATTTTGTCACTAATACATATCATGCAGTACTGTCTGATCCAATCCTCGTTTTAAAAAAAATCTTGACGATGATGCTTGTTGATAAATCAGCACGCTGTTCTCTAATGCGTAAATCTGTTTGCGTGCTTCTCCCTGTGTTTTTGTCAGCGTCAGTTCGAGCGTCACGAAACGTTATTTCCAACCACCGTAGCGATGGCTTCATTTAGCGCTTCTGGATTCTGAAGATCGTGTCGGTGACAAATACCTAGACGGTGCTGTTGTCAGACATTTTTATATATATCACTAAAGATGTTAATCCATGACGTAAGTTTTATCGTAATATTTCTCGACTCTGCTCAGCGAGGTCAACCCGCATTAGTTGCCAACCATGTCTATGATGAGATCGATAACGTTTCTCATCTCGCCGATAAGCAATTGTATGTCAAATGCAGCCCCACGAACATACGAGCGTATTTTATTGAGCATTTTCTAATACGACAGCATGGCCTTCCTGGTGGTATTTTTGTTTACCTGCAGTCGACGTTCAATTTGTTTTATCATCGTTTCTACGTCTGGCTCCGGATAGAATTACCATCACACCATCATCACCACCACACCGACGCTGTCACGGCTATAGGTATCGCTCAGTTTCTGTTCAATTTCATTCATTGATATCTGGATCGATTTTCTATGCACGTTATACATGATCACGTTAAAAGCTCCTTCCATGGCCTTGCTATTTTTAAAACCTGGTTGTTCTGCTGCCGGTTGTGCAACTGATGGTATAGGAAAAACGGCATCTCGAGCGTCATCACTTCCATCGTCACATCCGCGTCCACGTAATCTAATCCGGCATGTTGAAAAACTTTTGTAGATGCTAATTAACAATTTTCGTTTGCAACGAAATCTCTTTGAATACCATTTTGTCCATGTAGTCGTGATCTTGTTTGTACGCGTTATAATCTTCCTTTCGTGCAAATCGGCGTTTAATGTATCCTGTTTTTACTAGGGTATCAACGATGCTCGGATGCAGTTCCCGGATAATTGTGTGAACAATTCCGTCAATGCTTTTTACCTGTCTTGTCGATTCTCTATCGTTGAAAAATTTGAATATGGCAACATACTTCTCTATGGCTTCTCTGAGCTTTTGCTGTCGCATATGTCCCATGAAATATGAGACAGTTTTATCTCATTCTGTTTCCACTGTTCATGAACATTTTCTAATGATAATTTACACAATATTTCTCACCTGGTTGATGTCTGTATAAATTCCCGTAGCCTGCTTGAGCACGTGATTGTCATTTACAGCATGCTACGCATCCTGCCTGTTAGTATCGTCCAACAATAACTGGTAAATTTCGATAGCTGCTCAAACAATTTCCGCCATGGTGAAACCTATATTAGTTGGATAATGCTAAAATAATTGACTTATATTAGGTCGCAATGATCTATAATATTTCAGATCATCCAGTGGAAACATTTAGAAATAACTTAACCAAGGATTAGCTCAGTAAATTTAAACGTGGAATACTTCATACTTGTGGTGTTTATGTAAAATTCAAGCATTGTGGAACCAGTTGGAGAGGTACCACTGTAAAGAGCTCCATTATCATATGTGTTAGCCAGTTCCATATCAACATCTGCTGACGATACGGCCTTAGAAGATACATGAGCATGTCTTAGATCTGTTAAACCATACATAAGTTTTCTACCCATGAGACTATTTCCTGCCATTTCAGCGAAAATTTAGTCTTTGCCAATCTATTTACGTGCAAACATCGTGCTGAGTTAGTGTCCTACGGTGGATACCTTACATCGTCAAGACAGGTGATGCTGTGACCGTTCATGTTGAGATTACCATGCATAGAATCCCCCGGTGTGGTTGACCTTTCTGTCAGGCTCATCCTGTCTCGCAGAAGAACTGCTGCTTGACCCGATAAGAGTACCAAAGGAAGTGTGAGACTGGGTTTTTAGATAAGATAATCAACGACTCACGTGAATAGTATGGAAAATGAACATCATTAATTTCGACACGAAAGCGAAACCAAAAGTACATCAGCATCAACTTTTGAAGCTGAATTGCTATTGCTTGATTGTGGGTCCGACTGGTGTGGTAAAACGAATCTGCTCATGAACCTGCTCCTTTACAATATGTTACGCCACGACCGAGTGATCATTTACACGTTAAAACATCACCAGGACAAATAAGGACACTGTGAGTTTGGCGATTCGCTTGTAGAAAACTCTATTTTCAGAAATTCTTACGGCGATGATGTCTTTACCATCGTGGACCCGAATCAGATACAACTCGTAGAAGAACTTGATTAGGACACGCATAAGATCATCGTGTTTGCCGATATTAAGATCGTTCGCGAGAACATGAACCTCATCTGAGAGTATTTTACGTTGTCGAGAAACAAGCGTTACAATAGCAATTGTCTCACCCAGTCTTACTACGATGGAACTAAATACATCCGAAGTAACACTCGGCGTTTTGTACTGTTTTCAGAACTCGACAATAGAGACATAAACTCGATCGCATGAGACTATTTCAGCGGTATCACCGCGAAATAATTCAACGACTGCTACGCCGCGGCAACGTCGGGATCTAAGCACGACTTTATTGCGTTTCATCGCGAAAGGATTTGATGTATTTTACTTGCCACTGTAGTCTGTCTTTTTATATATCTATGTCGGTATAGCAACATGTCGTTTGAAAAATTTACCAGTCGTAGTGAACGTGAGGACGTGCTCAAAGGTGTATTGAGTAACGGTCGGCGTTACGTCAACGCGTCTTCGATGACATAATAGGCCAACTTTAGCGAGATGTCGCCCAGGAACTGTTCAAGCCACTTATTACTAAATTCGACGAAGCGAAAACGATGTAAGATGAAAAGCACTATAAGTTGTTGGACACAATCAGATCGGATGAGCATCAGCAACATCGATTGCTAAAAGAATTAGTCACTGCGCTGGAGACAACGTCTCCTGTAGGTGACGTCATCGCTATGATGACGCGAGCTAAAACAGAAAAAAATTCAGAAGCCAGGAAGTCCGAGCTGAGAAAATGAAACAAAGAAAAATAAACAGCAGCGTCACTAAAAAGATGAAGAAGAGAAGAAAAATACGAAGCCAGTCCTGAATCTCTGAAAAAAGTGGAAGAGGGGATTCAGCTGGAAAAAGAAACGTTTCAGAGTGAGTTTTCGGAGTGGAAAAAGAAGAAAAAACGTGAGTATATTAAGATCAATCTAGCTTTAAGTGATTTGACTTTCAATATCGGCCTTTAGAGATTATGCAGAATGGCTGGAACATTTAGCAAGAGAAAAACTTCCAGAAATGCAAAAGCATGTATGTGTTGCTAAGATCGTCAGCCGAGGATGATTACTATAAAGTGGTAGCTGCACGTCACTTGTTGCGTAATATCAAGCACAAGTACGGCTCGTCGATTCAGCACATCAAGGACGAGAGCTAGAAAGAACACCTGAGTATGCTTCTTGAAAAGATAAAAGATTAAAATGCTGAATTGAGGCATCGTTACCCTCGGTCAGTTCGGCCTCCATCGTGATTCACTCAACGTCGATTAACATGTCTCTGTAATCTCTCATACAAATTCGTCCTAATTACCTTCATGTATTATCCAATCCTGAACACGTACTCAGTTTCGGAAATCACCATGTGTCTCATCCATTATTTGCACGTGCGGAAATGCAGAGATTTTAAAGACCAATACAAAATAAAATGTTCACAGATAAAATAGCCATGAGACGATCACACGCAAAGCGTCGTAAAATCATGTGTATATTTTTATCCACGCTGTTTTCTTCCGTGCGAGCAGCTCTTCCAGGCATTGCAGAGAAATCAGCTATGATTGCCGTCAAAGAGAAAGAAGATGAAGCTACCAGCGCAACTATCTAGAACTCGATCGGCAGTGGAACATAAAATATCCAGCATAAACATGCCTGAGCAATATCAGTCACCATTGTCGACAGCAAATATTTCATAGTTGCAGTAAATTCGGCTGTCTGATCTTTCTGGATAAGCAAAACTCACTCTTAAGGAAACTGCGAGGTACAGAAAGAATTTTACAAGATCATGAGAGAAAGGTAAGCTGTGCACCAGCCGCACCATCACTTGTCGCCATGATGTCGGGTTATCGATAAAAAAGATTGTGATGAAACGATTTCAAAAGTAGTCTCAAACAAACTTGTTTTTATAATAAAAATAGAATGCATTTTAATAACATTGCGCTTTTAATAACATCATTATGACATAGCGACGTAATGTATTCAAGGTTTACTCCCAATTACCTTAGACTGAACGATGTCACACCTATCGACGACTCGACGACCGAGTACAAGCACGTCGATCGACAATACACGTACATCACCAACTCAACGCGAGCACGCATTGAAAAATCGATACGAGTGACGAAGATGTTTACTTGCTTCCCCATAAGGCCTTTCTGGAAGTCAGAGCGAAAATACAACATGCGGAGGGCGGAGGAAATTATGCAGCAGGATCTCAAGTCACGTTTCAAAACAATGGATTGTCGTTATTTATGTCGGCACAATACTAGCAGAACAGTCAGACCGTGAAGGAAATCAAGACTCCTCACCCAAGCCAGTTCGATCCTGAATTTGATCATTTACAGCGATGACTACGTGCGAACGTGCGCCACCAACATGTGGTGGTTCAGAGATATCAACATGGATGCGGCTGTGAGTAACGAATTTCGAATAGGTACACCCCAACCACCCCCATCAGTGCCTCTGCGCTCATGGATGATGAAGAAGCCCTTAACGTTATCGTGTACAGACCATCAACAGCAGGAACAGAAGCGTATCTTTTTACATGATATGACAGTAGACGTGCAGGATCGGCCCTCTGTCGCATCTGCGTTGGTACAGGCACGTATCTCTACCTACAACGTGGAATTCATAGCTCAACTTCTTCTCACCGATTTCAGTCACGAGATCTGCATGATTCTTTCACTTAGAAGCATCTACGGAGTGTGCAGGGATATATGCACACTGTTCAGAGGCGTCAAGCACACGCAGGTGGTGGAAAGAGATTATTCAGCCCAGTACATGTACAGAACAGATGGAGTAGCGGATGAACAATTCACTATGACGTGGTTGTCGTTGTGGATGCCAAAACTCAATCCATCGACGGCTCATACGCTCGAGTTGTAATCGACGTTGGCTAGATTCACCAAGAAACTTTACTTCAAGCAGCGCCGTATTTACATGCAGAAATTTTCCGCTGATCATTTGACCACATAGTGGAGAGTGTCTACCAATGCAGGCACAGAGATTCCCAGGCGTGTGTTCGTGGTGTTTCAGCTGATGATTCAACGCAGATATCAGGAAGGAAACCAGCATGTGTTTGACCATCTTAATCTGTCTCGTATTCCCGTTCGTATTAACTGCAGGAAAATATACAGAGCGAGAATTCGAGTGCAAATTCGTAGTAGACACTCGAAATAATTCTTGCACGTACATGATGCTGAAGGAAGCCATGCAAAGTACCAGGACGTGGATACGGGAACGCAGATAAAGCTCAACAATTTCTCTAACATGTTTCCCATTTTACATTTTGATGTCTACAAACATTCTGACAGTTTCAAAGATTCCACCTCCGATATCGAGATTCAATGGACTATTGCCAATCCTGGTGACGATTACGTGTGCTACGCGTTGGTGACTTCCAATCGATTGATCACGCTTGACGAGCTCAGTGGAAAATGAACATAATCGTTTGGCAACTGATCTTTACTAAAGTTGCTGACGATCAATTGTGTAAATATTGTATAGACAATACCAAAGAAACAATGGTGGCTTCAACGCCGGCGCGATGATTCCATTCATGAAGAATATGGAACCAAAGCTGTTTACATCGGTTCTTGCTACGTTGGGGCTTTCCGCAGCGACTGGAGCCATTACCTGAGCTACACAGAAAGTGGTTATGGGATATTAAGCTTCCCTTAGCAGAAACTTCCGTGGCGGAAATCTCCGACATAAACGTGTCATCGTGATATTGTCAATTGGCTATCGAAATAAACCAGTCAAAAGAAAAAAAAATATTAGCATTTAATGTAACATCGTACACCTCAGTAGATATAACGCTGTCACAGCAGGAAAAGAGAAGTATTGCTGTAGCGGCCAAGCACTAAAAACCTATATCGATCAGTTGTAAAGTGTCGACCTGACCGAGACACGCTGATCCATTGCCAGTCCACCTCAGTAGCTAAAATTGCTTTAGCGTCTCAGCTGTCCAAACAAGGAGAATTCTTCGGACCACTGATAGCAGTAATCGCTGGATCAATACTTCCAGGATTTCCAAGCATCGAAAGAGGACTCCAACTTCCTGGAACCACTCGGGGTAAAGGTATCTCCAGTAGAGACATAAGAAAAAAGGTTTTAGTACGTGACACAGGTTTCCTGCGACATCGTTGCTGGAGACAAGGTATCCTAAAACAACCCATCCTCCGATGTCTAACATCGACCTCGAAAAAGAATTAAAATCCAGCGTTGGAAATTTCAGAGGTGTATTTTCCAAGGATCAGCTTCCTGAACAAATCACACCCGACGAGAACTGCGTGGCTAAACTGCAAAATTATTAAGATGGACATGGCACTCGCTGGGTCGCCGTGGTCAACGATCCTCGTTACGGCAACTTCGAGCATTTGGATTCATTTGGTTTACCTCCTCCCGATAAAATGGTACTTTACAACTCGTGACAGTTTCAAGACGTCAATGATAGTACGTGTGGATAGTACTGCATCGATTTATATCCAAGACCAGGTACGGAGGAAAATCACAAGTACAACTTATTTTACAGCTTTCGAACCAGGGTTTCTAGCAACGTAATTGCCAAAATAGTGCAAGCTATATCATATAACAGCCTACATGAAATCGTGGTGCTTTAAGTGCAAAAGTAGAAACTATCGACACCACCGAGGTGGTCACGAAGAATAATCGCCTCATGACCCAATCATGCCGGGGCATAATTACAGAGGACCATGGGATCCATTAGAACAGAAAACGATGGAAACTATCAGCCGCTGCCGGTTTAAGAGCCCTACAACGGCGTAAATGTCATCGCGATACAACACGACACATATGTTACAGATATCATCCTGATGACAAAGCTGGATGCGATCGAATCATGCTGATTGACTCATAAGAACTCTAGCCTAAAAATTACAGAGAGCGTGTAAACCGAGCTCTTGTGCGTGGTATCATAGGCACTAAACATAAGATGGGCATAGGCGTGCCAGGTAAAATGAAAAAGTTAGTAGACGATCTTTTGGAACTAAAAGTTCTCGCAGAAGAACTGCATAAACCAGCTTTCAAGCATTTTCCACGACTCAGAGTCGTCGCGGTCATGGCAGATGATATATGGTATGCAGATCTCATCAACATGAGATTACAGCGCGTACAACTATCATTTCAAATATCTCATAACAAAACAAGGAAAATTATATCGTTGAAGCGTTTGATAGCTTTGAAGGTGCACCAAAGCTCAATAAACTATGAGCAGATCACGGTAGCGAATTTTATAATAAAACCGTCTCGGACTGGCTTAAACAAAAAATAGCATTGACCTGTGCAGCACACACGATCTAATAAAAGCATCAGTAGTCGAGATTTTTAACAGAACTCTCAAAAATCGCATGTGGAAAAGATTCACCTACGATAATACCAATCGATTCTAAGATTTTCTGCCAGAAATCGTTGACCATTATAATCACAAGCGTCGCCACAGCATCCCCGATGGACAAAAAAAAACAAACAAAACAACGGGTCACATACGCCTTTTTGATCAAAATTCAAATCAGGTGACCACGTCAGAATCAGCTGACAAAAAACTTACATTCGAAAGCGATACACCACTAACTGAACCGAATAAGTCTTCATCATCAATACCATTCAAAAAACTACTATCACAGACACGTGCACGCTCAAAGATCCCTTGCGGATCCTAATCAAGACTCTTTTAACGAAAAGGAATTACAATATAAAAAAACATAACAAAACCTGTACAGAGTCGAAAAGTCATCTCCATCAAATGGAAAAAAAAATCACTCGTCAATTGGTTTGGTTATCTTGAACAATTCAACTCCTGGATTCCAACAGCATCTTTGACGCCATTGTCTCATGTGTCCACGGCGTCAGATTCCTGAGGCGACAGTGCCTCTAAAATGATATTATCATACGCATCCCCTATGCTCTTTCCAGACAGATATAGTTTTACACTTAGCCGCTTGCTCATGAAGACACATCGTCTCAAATACACGCTTGAAACACATACTCAAATTTGATAAATTTCACTCTCCACAGCTGCACTCAACTCACTCTACACAGCAACTGATAAAACTGATCTCGCTGCGATGCTGTCAAATTAAAACGCTTCAGCTTATTTTTTACGTAATACTGCTGCATGTTACGTTGCATCGGATTCTGATGACAATGACTGCTTCTCACACTCTCCTCGTTCTCGTACTCGTCATCGCTCTCCTCTCAATAAATCATCTCAGGAACATAACTTAGATCCTTATTTGCATACGCTATAGCCTCCTTCGCACGCTTCAATCACAACTGGGACCGATTTTACCTCCAATATGTGCTTGCCAATCTTAACAATATTATTCACTCTTCTCCTCCTGGTCGTATCGACATTGTGTTTTCACCAAAACACTTTTATCATATCTAGTTTACCCTAAAGAAAATAGTTCTGATCTGACGATCTGACATAAAATATGGCCGTTACAGAAGTCAGTTGGAAAACCTTGCTATCGCTATTTCTCTAGAACGGAAAATAGATCGACATGGGGTTTTCACTTAAATAGTTTATAAGAAGTATAAAGATATAATTCTAAACAAAACTGGTGCCGATTTAATATACAATATGGCCGTCATGATGTCCATCTTGAAATTGTTGTCACCGCAGTTCATCCTGAGCGGATGATCATTTCGACAAAGATGTTTCAGCAAGATGCAGTTTTGCTGGTCCTAAACAAAATGGTGCTGACCTAATATCCAATATGAAAATCTTATTATCTCTACATCTTCTTAATGGATGGTCATATCGACATGGTGTTTTCAGTAAGTCGGCTATATATCGTGCTTTGGCGAATGAGTTTTGAAAAGCAGACCTTACTACAACCTTTGAAATAAGTCAAAGACCAAGCTTGCATTTCTGTACTTGGACGTGTTATGAACACATTGATTTTGTAAATATAGACGTGAATTTTGACAACCTTTGCAATAACTTGCATATATAATTACCAAGCTGACAGCGTCAGTGTCAAGGTCTTGACTTGGGTTGTATCTGTCCTGGCTTGTAAGCATGAATAACCAACACGAATGAATGGATTTTAAAAAAATCCAATTCAGTTTGTGGATTTATCTGATGATTACCTTGAATGATGACACTTAAATGACTTCTCCACCTACCTCCCATCCTCAGAAAAAAATATGTATTTATAGAGATTTCATCGACATTAGCACATGAGTAGATCTTCACATTATCGGGTACAAGTTGAATGATTTCCTATCCATTATATCATGTTCAGTGTCTATGACAGTATTTGTTTTTGCTTGTATCTTATGAACATGTTAGCTCAGAAATGTATGAAAATCGTTTTGTTAACTAATTCTATATGTTATAGTTTCTCGGAGTCTCAAAAATATCAGATGTGGTTTCAATACCCAGTAGTTATAAAATAGAAATAGTCTTATCATGGATTCCTTTAAATACATTTTGGGCCAGTGGATCGTAAGTCTTGTCGATGGAATTTTCTTGTCATTTGGACAGTTGCAGCGGACAGCTCCATGAAGATTTGCTAATGATAGATCATAGGTTATGGTCATTAAACGTGAAATTGGCAAAATTATGTTAATTTTGCATTTAGTTTGGTGGAGGAAATAAGTAAATCTTATGATGGCTAGTTTGTATATCAAATTTGTTTTGTTTTGTTGTTTAATGGCAGACTATAAATGGCGGCCAAAATGTGGAGGAAGAACTACGGACCCACTGGAAGCTTTCTTACATACCCAATGTTGGGCAAGCCGAGACTCAAACTTACGCGGACAGAGGAAAGATGTGACAGTGATCTATCTGTAAAGGCGAGTGCCTTATACCACTCGACCACATTGGAACCATATTTTTATTAAAATTTACAAGTTATTTTTTCTAATGATTTATTGGATAGCTTGGAATCCAAAATCACATAAAAACACACGCGTGCACAAACACACAAAGGCGTTAGGGTGTAAATTTGTTACAACAGCTTTTTAAAAAAAATAATAATGACAAATAGTGCAGAACAAAATCGACAAAGTGTCTTAGGTAATGAGTCAAATTTACTTCCAGTGGAAATAATTTACATGTCATCGATTGGAATAGTGCATGGCGGTAGAATATAAAATCAGACTGTAGAATTACTATTAATGCTGCTTGTGTTATGGCAGAGTCGATTGTGCTACGCAACGCAGTGAAATGGTAACAAACGTATTGTATGTGCAGCCATGGGACGCTTTTGCCTACTACCATCTTAATCCGGTAGTGATTGTTGTTGATCTTGAGATCCATTTTGTCAAACAAGGCATGCCAAAAATATCCGTCCTGTGGGTTAAAATTCACAACTGCCGGCTTTAAAGCCGATCTCTCTCCTCCACCCACCTGAAGAAGTCCGAGTTGAGTGTTCATAGTACAAAACTTACGTATAGTTTTGGTGACGCACTTGCTGCAGAGATAGTCATCCTCAATTTTTACAGTTTGTTCAGTCTCACTGAACAATGTTCTTATACAAAAAAAAATGATGGCAACAGTCAGAGATAAATGCAACAGCTCTGATATAAGAATTTTAATAAAAGAAGAAAAAAACATGCATGTAAGAGTTAAATGTAAATCACCACCTACAGAATATCAAATTGTTATTACTCCTCAAATTTATCGATTAAATCATAATACAGAACAGTGTAGTCAGAGACATAACGTATGCATGAAATGGTAAATACATGTATACTGTCATTGTGCTATCTTGGTAGGAAAAATAAGTGCATGTACATGTAAAAGTTGTTCTTTAGGTGTTCTTCTGTTTCATATTAAGTTCAAGGCGATATTTTGTATGTGTTTACTATTTTCTACATCTGCATTATTTACCCTGTCCTATGTCTACATTTAACGTCTGCATTATATACCCTGTTATATGTCTGCATTTAACGTCTGCATTATTTACCCAGTTCTATGTCTACATTTAACGTCTGCAGTATTTACATTTATCTATGTCTGCATTCTCGTTTTTTGCTACATGTATCCATTTTGTTTTTTTAGCATATTTGTGTATTTTTTCTAAATCTGCTTAATAGACGCAAATATCATATATTTAAAGTAATTTCATCTTGATACATTCCATTGTCGATAGGTGTATAACACTTGTAAGCATATACGACTTTCACTAGTCCCCTTCCAAATAATTTTAAAGACTTTATATTTAAGAAACACATTCTTTTAAATTACCAGTCACATTATATAGGTTTTTTTTTCTTCTACTTAAAGCCTTTAATTTGCTTATGACTGTTCCTTGAAGGTGTAGTTTCACCAACTGCAGGTGCGATTATTTCAGATTAGTTAGCCTAAGTACGATTTTTGATTAAATTTTTCGCCGAGGAATCCCATGCAGGATTCATAATACAAAAAAAAAAACAACTCGCCTCACCAGCACGAAAAATTAGTTACTCAAATAAGACATGTATTTCCGATGTCTAATTACGACATCAGGAAAAATATCGGCCTGGTTGTGTAAAAACGAATAATTAAATTGTTTAGAAAAATCTAATTAAACGAGTTCTTATATGTACGAGTATGACCAAGAAAACAAATATATCAGCAAGTTTAATGTTCTTTCTAGATATCTCGGTGGAACAAGATTCCTTTATTAGCCTCTTCAGAATCTTTAGTAATCTTCTAAACCCCAGCTGTCTTGCTGATTATTTTAAAATTCATGCTTTTACAGCGTCAGTTCTGTTTTGCTCTTATCAAGATCGTAAAGACAATTTCTGAGGATTTTACTGAGTGGTGAAAAGTCTAAGAACACGGGGCTCTGTCAAGACGTATCAGTTTGGTCGTCTCTTCTTGCCACTACTCTTAGAAACCATTGATCGTTCACACCTTTTCCGAGCTACGTTTTGAAACACACACCAATTTCGTCGAAAATCAGACTTCGAACGGCTTTAGTTCTTCCGCTGTAGGTGCGAAAACCTTCAAAGCAGGACATTAAAAGCGAGCTCTTCAGAATTCTTCGATTCTCTAATCGAGTTAGGCTCTATCCAGTGCAGTCATAGCGGCCTCAGAAAATGGTTTCGGGCACCTCATGCCTGAGCAATGTCTTTACAGGAACTTAAGGCGACGTGACAGATACTGGCTTTCAAACATTCCTTTGTGAAGAGACGCAAATTGCCTCTAATAACAACTAAATTACCCTACAGAAAATGCACCGTTATCGAATGTTTTATTGCCAAACACTTGTCGGCACACGACCCTTTCCTCCGTTCGGGATTTTTGTATTGCCTGACATCAAGAATTAATAAAAGCGTTGATATCTCCATTTGGTCATTTTCACAACTGATGATCCTACTTATTGGATTATTCCACTCCAAAATGATCTATTCGAAAGATGCATTTCAATTTTACGACGTATAAAGTTATAAAGGGAGAGTTCACACCCGCCATAGGCTTAATTTATACTGACACTGTTTAAAAAAAAAAAAAAAAAAAAAAAAA
>QKMX01024113.1:0-10146 GCA_003401595.1 Venustaconcha ellipsiformis
ACTCAAACTCACGCAGACAGAGGTGAGATGGCAGTGATCTCCGTTACGGTCAGCGCTTTAGACCACTCGGCCACTCAGGGCACCTGTTGATATAATAGCATACAGTACATGAATAAAAAGAAGAATGGGTCACCTACATTTTATCGAACGAGTCAGTCTGCGGTAAGAACAACTATGAATAATCAAAAGGATGTTCAGCAGGGGTATAGACAAGTTTGATTAATGGCTCAAGTTTTCAACTCGACACGTAAAAAAGAAGTAAGTGTCCTCTACATTGACCAGTCGTAAAGTGCTGGAGGGTCAAATCAACTTTATTATTTATTATTTTGTGATTGATCGGTCTCGCTCTTCTTCGCTGATGCAAGAAGAAAAGGAACTAGCAACTGTCCAAAATAGAAAACTTAGTAAGTTGCAGGAAGCAGTCAGTTTGATGGAGAGGGTAAAATACATATTTGAAGAAATATAAGCACAGCATGTTTTCCATCCGAACGTTTTATGGCCTGACAGTTGCACATTTAAACTTTCTAAGAGTCTTGAAAAGTAAAGAATGGAGGAGGAAGTGTTAATGATTAAGACAGCTTGTATTTAAGAGAACAGGAAATAAAATGAGCATCAGATGAAGTAATGGAACCTCCAGCACGCAATTGTGTATTGTATCAAACTCCAGTAATGTAGGAAAGTACAACAGATGTATGATGAGTATAGGAAAACTAAAGACAAAGAGTAAATGGCATATAATAGACACAACATTAACATTAACATTTGTACCAAAATGTCAATCATTTACTCCTTCATTATTTTACCATTTTCAATTCCATGTGTCTACGCAATTATGGTGCCATATAAAACCTTTCGTTCTTCTAATAATATTACTACGTTAAATCTATTGACCCATTTATCATACGAATTCTCGTTTGTCATAAAAAATAGCCCCGCCACCTCATCATCATCTCTGGTCTATTGGTAATTCCTGTTTTCTCCAAGTAGCCCACTAAACGGTATGACTCGTTAAACTACTTATTAATATAATGTGTGTCACTTACCTGCAATATTTTAATTCAACAAGATTATTATAACACTTTAGTTTTAATTTTTCTAGGAACTCTCTTTTAACGATTTATCTACCTTTTTAATAACATTTTGTCGTCGGATTTTAAAGAGAAGTCATTAATCAATAAAACATGCATTAAGAGAATTAATATGCTGAAGGATCACCATTCCGTTGTAAAGAATTTGTGTGCTGCAGTATCCATATCCTACTGTAAAGAATTAATAGTCGGAAAAATACACATACGACTGAAACTAGTTTGTGTGCAGCAGGATTCCCATCCGACTGTACAGAATTAATATGCTGAAATTTTTGAAGAAAAAGAACAATAACTTCAACTGTTTCTTAGACGATGCTATATCTATTATTATTTATTCATATTTAAAGACATTTACGCAATAATTATTGCATGAGGTAGTGAAATGCATGTATGGTGAATAATGTATTTATTATGTTAGCTTCCATACTTATGATGTTATTTATACTACTAAATTTTAATAACAGATTGTTTTAATTACAGAAAGGAAAATAATGTTGCCGATCGTTACAGACCTCAGCTGAATGTTTCAACGAGTGTTTATATTTAGATAACATCAAATTTATAATATCAATTACACTTTGAATAAATTATAAAATCAGTAAAGAGGAGATATAATAAGCAATGAAAAAGTCCTCCAAACACTCCAATGTTTAAATAAAACCGGCCTAAACAAATGAATGTTATCAAGCCATTTTATATGCTCCATTCGGACTATAACATATTTACTAGGTAATATTTTAGCCATGGAAAAATAAACGATCATGTATATTGTACTAATTTGCTTCAATTATTACCTATGAAAGAATATAATACTTTACCTTTAACTTTTCTCGCAAAGGTATAAACATAACCTACTGCGTCAAACTAAGATGTTATTAAATAAGATATGTTAAACATTCCATAACATCCGTTACCATAACGTTATAACCAGTTCTGGATATAACAAGAAAACTATAAGGGAAAAATAAACTATTACAAATAAATTATATATAGCCGGGAAACAACGTAAATACTAGACTATAAATCTATGTTTACTACGATGATGTTTGCAGGCAGAATATTATTAGTGTCAACCACAAATAAAATAATATAAAGCTTTTAATGCATGCAGATCGAAATAAATATGAAATGATTTGTTTAAAGTTATTTTGGTTTATATAATCAACATTGATATTTAATCTGATCTTAAATCTCTAATGTTCAAATGATGTAATGAACAGATCGAGGTGAAATTAATCCAAGCTACCGTAAAAATGAGGAACCATTTGCTTCCTCACAATAGTTTCTTTTTTATTACTGTAATGATAATTCATTGAAAGTTTTCCTGGAATGTTTTCGATATGTTAGATACTGCATTGTCCACTCTGAAGTTTGAGAAAGTGTTATGATGGTAGAAATAAAACAGAAATGTATGTAGGTCCATGAATAAAGATTGTGCTTATTATTCAAACTTTGTTCATAAAGGTTTCGGCATTTGTTTATAGGACAACGTAATATAGAGCTTAATAAATGTATTCGAGCGTGTTCTTGCTATTCACACCACAACTCAAAATATAATTAGGATGTATCGTGAATATTTACTATGATATAACATTTTATGAAAGGATCTTTCTTCAAAACTTCAACGAATGTTTATCACATTAGCTTTACTGAAGCAATCAAATCTAACTTAAAGTCTTGGATTTTAAATTTTCCAAAAATGTTTCATTGGTATTATGTTCCAGGCTCACACTCCGACAGTACGAATACATCTATGTCGACATCCTATCATTGCCTCTAGCAACAATTGCCAATATTGTCCGGTAAATCCATTATAGTCAGAGTTTTGCTTACATAAGACCTGCTAAAATTTCTTTACACTCAAAAGTACAATGTCAGCTACAAAATATTCGTCCAATATTCTATTTTACAATTAAAAAATGGTCTTTAAAATATCGGACTGTATCAACAAGTGTAATGTATTTTCCACATAAAACTAGCTCAAAACTGCTTTCACTTATTATATACTGCAAATATGTGTTACACTGAAGATCGTCTCATTCATAATTCACCTTAAATAAGACTGGCATCTGTACTGCATTTACCTGCATCTGCTTACATGGATTATGCTGTCATCCTGTAAAGATTTTCATCAATTATAAAGTTTCAATGTGTCAATTGCATTCCTTTATTAGAAACATTTCATTAAATAGTATATGTATCATTTTCCCTTCATGCTAATATTATTATTTGTTTTAAAAGTTTTGTTTTACTTATTTTACAATCGAAAATGAACTTAGTCAAAGTTTTATCTTGATCATATTTTTTGTAACGTCTTGTGGTGTTATGTTTAATACCCCAATGTGGCTTTTTCACGCAGAGATGCAACTTCTATTAAACATTACATTATTGATTTTGTTTTCCTTTCTACCTTTCCGCCGTTAATTTAAGTGTGGAATACAGAAGAGGCAAAGTAACGGAAATAAATGTTTGAATTGAGTGTCAGAATAATTTTAGTTAGTTATTTATTGCTATCGGAATAATCAAATATCAACATGACCAGAATTTGTAACTGAATGAGTAAATGGCCTCACTGCTTCAAATAATATTGGGAAAGGGAATACACGCTGACAATTAGTATGGTGAAACGCTTTATTAACTAGCAAAGATAGCATTACATCACAGATTTAGTATATCATCATCAAAGAAACCACATTGATTATGAATAATGGGCAATTAGGAATTGTCATTTGTTCTTGTTAAGAGACAATATTTCAGCTCATTTCGGTATTAGCAAACAAGTAGTAAGATGATACAATTTCATGGAAGCAGCATCCGAGATACACGAATATTCAATTGATAAATAGTTCCCTTGGGCAGTTTATTGGTGAATTGTCATCGAAGCATAACATATTGCATACACATAGGAATAGCAATGTAAATTAATTAATAAGTGTTGGGTTAGTGTATCCTACAGAAATCTTGCTACTGAATTACACAAGGATCAGAATGAAGATACCGCAAAAAAATGCCAATGACATCAAGAACATTTACTTTTAACTAAACAAGCTAATCTACTTTTTTACTATTAGGTCATTTTCTTAGAAATTTTCCACGTCTAAACTCATGAGTTTTGGCATGTAGGTGTTAGTCTTAGTGGGAACGCATGCTTTACGGTATGTAGATGTTTTACTAAGAGTTCTAGAGCCATACTTTAAAAATAATTTCATACATAAAGCGATAGCAACTCTACTTCATAGATCAAAATCCTAAATTTGTCAATAGATGTGACTCCCATAGACATTTCATTATATGTATGCTCAGTATTAGTGTTATCTGACTATAAATTAGGATTTCACGGTCGCAAATGGAACTTTGAGTTTAAAAAAGATAATTTCATTCAGAAAGCTAAATCAACGTTACTATATAGATTAGTATTATGTCTCAGTACTTTTATCAATATATGTAACTACTATGGACAATTCGTAATTACGATAATATTATCATTTTATACTACATTTCTTTGAATGCTTGAAGCTTATTTTTTAATTAATTCTTCACTTTTAGATGATAGGTATTTAATGTGAGAAACTATGATATTATATTTTATTCACACAATTTTTTTATATGTTTTAATCTTCGTTTTAGCGTAATAGGTAAAGTAAATTTAAAACAAGTTATCATATGAAATAATAGAAGAGAGAGATACAAGAGCATTTTTGATATCATATACACATAGTCACCAAATATTATTTCCATCTCATCTAATTGAATGGGATACTAAATAAATTCGTTTCTATGGATTATATTTATACCTTTTTGTCGAATTGGGAATAATCAAATGTCATGGCAATATCAATTCGTTGTATAATCATCAGTGTTATAATGTAACCTATAGCGTAAGTATGCGTATGATACAAATGAGTCATTGTAATTATTAATTTAGGACACAACATTGATTATGATGCAGAGAAAAAGCTTGCTTTTGTTGCTCTTTATGATATCATTTGACTTTATATGATCTATTACAACTTTTCCAGTCAATAAGCGCTTATGGTGCATGGTATGGTGTAACTCTCCTGTCAATCAACTACCCAGGGTTTATGACTGGTGTCATTGATGATTCGAGCAGCAAGTCTGACTCAAGGAATTAATTCATTATACCAATCATTTTTCACAGAATATATTTGTCTAAACTGTTATTTTTGAAGGCGTGTCTGAATAGATTTATACAGTTTGCAGGAACCCCTTTGAAATATTTTTTCAATCAATAGCCTTTACAAAATCATCATAAATATTCAATGGCTGGATGATGTCTCTGTGGAAGAGGCCATCATACAAAAAGCCATCTAATCTGCTTTTTTTCAGTTGAAGATTATCTAAGTTTCATAACGTGTCATAGTTTTGTTCGACTCCAGCAAGAACCGTATATTCAATACAGTGACAGTTTGTGGAGGAATACAAAAAGAGCCTTATTTCGCGCTGCCATGTCAAGAACCTGCACTTCACATTTGGGCGTCCTTCTCCTCATAGCATGCTCACTTGCCTCAGGTAAGCATCAATTTATCTATATCGTTCTTGTGAAATCTAAAAAGTGGCAGAAAGACGCGTTTTTCGTCCACGTTGATGAGAATGATGTGACATAAATGTGATATACATCACATAATTATATTTTTCATCACTACATACTTACGAATTAAATAAGTACTTTACTAAGATATACTTTGCTTTAATGATAGCTACTTATATTTAAATAGCTACTTAGATAAACTAGCTACTTTGATTCAAATATCTGCTCAGATAAAATTTGTGGCTATGACAAAACCAAATGAAGTAGTAAAATGTCATCGAACAAGGGTAACTCCAACGAAACGTAAGAAAAACAAATAACTAAGACAATGACTACAAAAACAGACAATTGTCAGGAGTCTTTGGAACAAAAGCTTAAAATCAATATTTCTTTCAGGGACACAATTTAGCGCAAATATGTGTATTCAAACACAAATGTTTACATACATTAACAAAATACTCTACTTTAAATTTATATGAATAAATCAATCAACCTTCCTGCCTACTCTAATAGTAATACTTCCTACATGTGCAGCAAATTGCTCTACGCTAGTAATGCTTGCCACGTCTGTAGCAAGTTGGATACAAAGTCTTAAAATAAGGTAAAGTTATCAGACCATATAAGAGCTCCTCTTCTTTTAATAGTAATAAACCAATTATTAACTAATGAATTGTTTGGGCAACAGAAGGTTCAACAAAATACTAATTTGCTTCATTACATGTTTATCTTGTTTAACAATCAAGATTTGCCCACTTAACGTTTTTTTTTCAAATGCTATTTTAGAATGCAGCTGAAGAAACAAAGAACGAATAAAACTGATTATAGTACTATTTAGAAGAGTTTAGTGAATTATTTATTGCTGTTGTTCGGCATTATTAAATACATAGTATGGTATGTTAATGCCTTATCGGACATTTAGGTAATTAATGAGATACACTAAGAATTCATTGTTAAACAAATTACAATTGATAGTTGTTTGGTGAAGTGTCATCAAGTCATAACATATGGCAGAAAAATGAAAATATCTCTAAATTAAAAGTATAAATAAAACCTAAGTATTTTTTTCTGTGGAGCATATCTATGTTTATGTGTATTAATGTATTAAAGTTATTTCGCTGTTCAAATGATTGTCTTGTCCACGAATTGTCTAAATCCCTCCTTTACAGTGTTGCGTTATATTGGTATAGGGCTATTTTAAAGTTTTCCTCTGTTATGTTAGCTCAGCGAAACAGGATGTGACCAGAGCATGATCAAATTTCACTCTTATAATATATTTGTATGCTATTCCTATGACACTAATCAAGGTACACCATTGCTAAGCCAGTTTTTTAGAACAAGTTAGATATTAGTTGCAATACAAGATATTTTCTATGAGGAGTTGATTTAGGTACAAACATTACATTGTGGCATTTTTTTTCGAAATGTATGTTTGTTATTTTATATAAATACTCATCGAACATTTTATTCAGTAACGTGAAGTTGTAAGGATATTTAGCAATTCGATATTATGACCTAATTCATCTCAGGATTACTCATAAGAAACAAACGTATTATCAACGGATTCCTTTCCGTACTATGCCACCTTGGAACAATATTATATATTATTCTCCTCTTCCTGATCAATATATTGGATACAATAGTGTCCACTACATTCTCCAGAGATCACCTAGTAACATATACCTCAATTGTCTATACCTTTCTTGCTACCTCCAATTAAATTTGATATATGATGATTTACGTTCATAAAATTATAACGCTAATCAAATTTGCTTCATAGCATTACATGAAATGAGTTAATAATAAAGACACATATATCAAATATGTATCAGTCGAAGGAGTATAAAACTATCTTACCCAATCCTAAAATGTATATTATATGCCAAAACGAGATAACGGTTACATAATATATATTTAAGGTGAGCTCAGACAGCTTAGCACACTATTGCATGGTTCTATTATTATTACAAATCTCCTACTATCTTATGCAAATATTGATTTGGGATCTGACATGTATCGTCAGTTTTGTGTCGCGTACACAGTCACACACAGATTGAGATACACACAAATATTATCGACAATGACATCTTTCCGTGTTTCATTATTATGGATTTCATAAGATCAAAATAAAATCTGATTAGGAAAAGATGATTTGAAATCAAAAGTCAGTAGTACTCACGAATATAAATTTCTTATCAATTACGTTAATTTAGGTGAACCAAAATGGAGATTTAAAAACAGTATAATAATTTATTTTATACTATTGTTTTTTTAATCTTTTAAAGCTCATTAGAACGTAAATCTAAATACTTCGGAAGTAAGTAGATTATGGGATAAGCTACAAAAAGAGAATTTATTTTGCAGTATCTCGATATATTTTCGTTTCGCCTTAACAAAATAGCTAACAAAATTTAAAGACAGGAAACAACTGGCTGGTGAATGAAGAGCATATATTCCACCATGATAGTATGTAGTTCTTGCGTTTGTAAATCAGTATTATATCTAGATGCCCTGTAGAAACTGTCCTTGTTAATCAATAGTATTTAACGTCTAAATCATCAGTTGGACAGCTAATGACTTTGTCTGTCGATCGTGAGGCAATCTTAAGACAAGCTATCCCCTCGGCTCCTTTCATGTAAAGTTTTACCCTTTATCCACAATGATATTATTATTTGGCTCAGCGACTACTACAGACGTTAAGACAGTGACTTTTGGTTGAGGAATACAAATGCATTGCCATTTTGAACTGCGCAATCGCAAATTATTTATCACATGTTAATGCCAAGAACTTATGTTGTACCTGTTAGAGACCTCTTGTGATAACAGGCTCGCAAGCCTCCGATAAATGTTCATATACATCATTTCCTTCTAGTGAAACTGTAAATTGACATAATAAACATGTTTTTTTTAATTTATTTCCATGTCACCATCATATAATTTCACAATTAAGTATTTAAGAATTCATTAGGTAATATTCTTATATTTAGCTTATCATTACATTTAGCTAAGTAAATAAAAATTGTGTCTGCTGCCAAAACAAGTTATAGATCCTTAAACTAAGCAGAAGCCAAACAAAGAAAAATGCAAAATCTAAATAAGTTTGTTTTGTCAGGTCAATTTACGTTTACTAGAATAATTGCAAGGCTGGTATTAGCAATGTTATGTCAATATATTTGTCTATCTACTCAAGACTTACCACAGGGAATTGATATCAATTATGTTTGCTTTCCTACCTTTGCTCTTAGTTATGCTTCCAAAGGTTGTTAGGAATTTACTTGTATATTACTTGCTATATATTATATATATAATATTCAAATCAAGTAGACCATTAAATCTACAAACCATATTACTTGTTGTCTATTTTACATTTAATTTGAAATATAGTTTTAAAATGAAGAAGACTTTTGTATATACAAAGCGATTCTGTACTTGTCATAGTTTGTATACTAACTTCACATTTCGTTCTTGCTAAATGATATTGTAACGTTTACACGTAGCCTATTTTATAAAAAGTTACTTTCTGTAGGATTCAATATTATTTATGTACAATTTAATATATGTATTAATTATGCTTATAACATTGTTAGGAGGTGTGCTGATAATGCTGATGTAGAATTTGCGATTTTGAAAATATGCGAACGAAGGTATTTCCATTAAACATAGCTTGTCAGTGGCGAATGTTCGCGTTCATAAAAATTGATGGATTTGATTTCACAGGCATTTAATATATTCGATTATCATTTATGATATCAGGCGCGGATATTTGTCAAAATATTCCCTTTTGTATCACATTTATTACAGGAATGTACAAATTGTCCTATTGATGGATGACTATTTTTTGTATTACATTTATTAGTGTGATGTTCACATTTTCATATTGAGGCAAGACTGATTTGCACATTTATGGTCAACTTTTGTATTGACACTTCGCTTCTTACATAAAATAGAATTTAGAAAAACTATGAATATTCTTCAGGTTCAGACCTTGATATCACAACGTCTGAATTACTTGTGACGTCCTAGCAAGACAATGGTTTTCTGCTCATTGTGACATTATAGATCAAGACTTTTAGATATTTCTTTACTATCGTTACTGGCTTCCATTGCATTGCAAAATAAAATTTTCATAAAGCTGCTAAAAACCTTAAGTACGATTTTAAATATCTAGTGTATCATATATTTGCTATGCATACAAATTTACATATTTCCTACAAGATTTCTAAAGCCAGGAATGGGGTCTAAAGCATGCCTTGCGAACAACCAATTAGTATATGAAAGAAAATGGCCTTATTACAGCGTAATATGTTATCATATATGTGCCTGAAATTCTTCTGGGTACTACTCTTTCAATATGTGTTTGTATCAAAAGGTCCGACCGGCCTTCCGGCCAAATAAACGCAGTCCTCTTCCTGTTTAGCCATAGAAAACGACTTTTAACATAGCTTTATTGCATCAACAGTCATTACAGTCATTACAGAATGTATTGATCAATCGATACACAATTAGTTATCG
>QKMX01024167.1:0-11288 GCA_003401595.1 Venustaconcha ellipsiformis
GCAGTTTACTAAGAATGTCGTTTGAAAAGAAAATGTAAAATCTTGTATGACTTCTTATTAAAAATCATTATTTTTCATAATGCTGAATAAATTTCTAGGTCCTATCAACCATTTTCAGCGATAACACTTACAATATATCAAGTTTCCATTACCAATTTCGATTGTGATTTTCTTCTAGTTCAGCTAATAGAGATTTATTTTTTTGGTATTTTCTGGTTTAAAATTTGGGATCCATGACTGACCCATGTAATAAGCGGGTTCACAAGTTATCAGGGCGCAAGTTATCGAAGGAGTGGTGTATACACACATACTTACCCACAGATATTCAAAATGTCAGCTGGCATGACAGCCATCTTGAAAATCTTGTTCACATGGGATTTTCATTAAAGTCTTCTTATGATATCTAGTTGCTCCTGAGTTGCTTCTTAATGAAAGTGGTACTGATCTGACAGCCAATATGGCCACTGGTTGCTAGCTTAAAATTCTTGTTACATCTCCTTCTGAATAGATACCTGTATTGACATTTGTTTCAAAAGTAAAGATTTGCCGTCTGTTGCAGAGGTTAGAGGGCAGTTGACTTATAAGATCTCTCCAATTGGTGCAGTAGAAAACTTGGATCTGAACATTTTCTTTTTGTTTTCGTTTTGAGACAAAGACTCCAGTATCCACCATTAAGAGCTATAGGACAACTCTCTCCAATACTCTTTAAGTTCTTATTGTGCTCCATCATAGGATTGGACCCTTGCATTTCATAACTGATCATGTATATTGAGCTTAAGAGACCAGTCTCAGGCTTATTGATGTTAGGGTTCAACTTTTCATGTGTTCTTTTGGTTGTTATCTAAACCTTATTATGAATTCTTGAATTAAATTTCCTTGAAGAATTTTACCATTAAGACACGTCTTCTTCTGTCCTTTTGTTGGCAATGAGGAGTGAAATTCATTCAGTATCATAGGAAAAGGGTAATTAGTTCAGTGGCAACTATGATTTTGGGTTTTTTGCCAATGTGGATTCTAACACTTGTTCATATTGAAATACCCAGTCTCGTTCATATTGGTGCTGAGGATGATCAAGATAAATTCCTTCACCCACTCTGGGGTTTGTGTTTCTATTTGGCCAAAGCATATGAGAAAAGGTTAAAAGAGGTCTCTTTCTCCCTTGCAAAATCGCTTATGATATGGCAACCACCTTCTCAGAGTGGATTGTTCAAGCTTGTAAAAGAGGATATTTCAGTGAGAGATCTTTAATTCATGAAACTCAAAGGCCAAGAGGTTAGGGCTATAGCTGTATCTTGGACATTTTTTTCCTGAATGAAGTTATGAAAACTGCCTTCTGGCAATATTACTAAAACTTCCATTTGTTGTACTTTTGATCCTTGTTGCAGGTATTTACTCATATGCCCTATTTCATCAGTCAAATTAGTTGTCTTGCCATCCTCCAGTCTGCAATAGAATACTTTACTGACAACAAGTCAAAGAAGGTCCATATTTTTATTGCCAAAATTTGACTAAGGTATCAGGCAGAGATCAGGTTGTTGTTTTTTTAAATATTTTTTCTTCTAGACTAATTGGAGGGGGGAATTTTCATCTAGGGTATTTAGCTAGTGTCAGGAAGAGAGATGGCAGTTTAATAATAGCAGGTAAGTATTATGTAATTGAAATTAGTTTACCCTCCCCCCCCCACAGGTTCAAAGTCAAAGGATATTGGGCTACACTTGTAAACATGTCAACTCCAACATGTAAGAAAATACTTATTGTTGCCAGATTTAGCAGGTAAAAGGAAGAAAAGGGCAGAAGAAACAGATTTTTGATAGATTCCTGGAAATTCTTTTTGTGTCTTTTCAACGCCTTTGCTTAGTTATCTTGTAAAATGGTGCAGCATTTCATTAGCAGGGTCCATAAACTTAAGTATAGCTTCGTCAAAACGTACACACATAACATTTTGGGGATTCAGTAGAGAATGCTTAAGCCTTGTTAGAGCACTGTCATGCAAAGAGATACAACAAATATAACATAAATCTGGATGCTACATGTAGTACAAGTGATTACCAAGAAAATACAAGTATATACAGAGTAGTTTTGATAATGTTTGTTACAGAGGTTAAAAGGAAAACCAAACAAAGATTATCTGCAAATGGTATACTTGTGATTTTCCTTAGAGCACATAACATTCATGCGACAAAACTATGACATCAGATCAGCATACATGTGACAGAACTAGAATATCAAATCAGTATTTCCAAAATTTTAAACAGTAAATTCGCTTTTAAATCAGTTGAATGTGTTATCAACATAAATTGTACATGTTTGAAGGAGATTGAGATTAAAATAAGATCATTGTGCCTCAACATGTATTCTCTTTATATTACCGGTGGCAACTTTTAACTTAAATCAGATTCAACAATTTATTATTAATGTATTATTAATAAGAATTGATGAGTCAAGGGATTGTCAGTTGAATGAGGAGACATAGAAGTAAAATGGCTTTCCTGTGCAATGGTGTCTCTATTTGCCTGTTGATGTCATTTCTTTTCTCATATACTGTCCTAAAATCCACTTTGCATGACATGCAAACTCATGGTCATTGCTACCCACTTCAACTCTGATTTCCAAACATTTTTAAACTTTTTTATAAAATGTATTAGCTGGTGTTGTTTTTTAGCATTGTGCAGAAACATACATTAAGCATTCTGACATGAATTGGAAAAAAAGATAAGAGCTGTCTTCAAGTATTCTTCTTACGTCTTGAAACACAGTAACAATTAAACAAGATAAAAAAGGAAATATTTACGCAAGTATTTATGTTAAAGAAATGAGTAGATCTTTTCTTCTCATAAAACCTCTGCTGAAGGTTTGCTGAGTTATAATCAGAGAGACTTAAGCTGTCATGGACCACACATTTCTCTATTATTGTGGATTGAATGCTTAAAAATACCATTTCTTTTTCCCAAAACTTGTCCTTTCATTTTCAGAAGTAGAAGACTTAAGTTATCAAATGGTATGGTATACATTAAAATGGTATTTTCTTTTTCTGCCAGTAGAATCACACCTATGATGTAGGGTTGCCCAATAATAGTTTCTGCCAGTAGAATCACACCTATTATATAGGGTTGCCCAATAATAGTTTCAGTGGTGAGAGCTAGAGTAGTGAATATAATGTGTGATTGTGATAGAACATTTTGAGCTGTCTAAAACAGTGTTTTGCTGTCTGTTTCACTGAAGGATCAATAGTTTTTTTTAGACACATGATTAATAAGATCTTAAATTCTGCAAGATTATCATTACCAAACTTATTTCCTCTACTAATTAAAAAATAAATCACAAAATATAAAATGAAAATATTTGTAAATACTGTTAGCTAATCTTATTAAAATTGATAATTTCATAAAAATTATTTCAAATTTCCATGTGCAAGATGATTGCTTTTTTGATCATATATTATTAAAATATAAATTGTAATTTAAACTGCTATACATTGTTCTTGGCCATGTGTGGATATCAAGTGACCTTTGATCACAAATGTTGTACATGTAGTATGGTACTAAGGAGTGATTTCTTTTTTAATGCTCCCCCCTCCGCCAATGCGTTTTTCTTGTCTGCCTTCTTTCTCATTGCCAACTGTGCACACACACCCATGGTTAAATTTTTTTAAAAAAAATCTTGAAAATGATTTGTGCATCTAATGGAGCCAGTTTTGCCCAGTACTAGAGGGGCTTACAACATCATGTATGTATAATTAAAAAAAAACAAAACAGATCTACCTACCTACCTACCTATCCAAATTCTAAAAGAAAGTACAGTAGGGAACATATTTTTTTTGCTTCTTGTGTAATGAAAGCTTATTTCTTGATTTTGTTTACTTGGTATTTGTTTTATACATTGTTATCAACAGTAGGTATTGTTATGACTTTATGGTCTTGAACTAAGGTAAAATTAAGAAGTAAGTTACAAAGTGAAAATTTCAGAGTATTTAATAGTATAGTGCAAGAATCTTGCAGATCATTTGTTAAAGAAAGGCCTGAACTACTACACATAAGAATATACTCCTGAAATTAGGATTTTTGATGGCAAAATTCAGGTGAAAATTGGAGCATATTGCTGGTGGTCTATGAAGAGCAAAAATAGGGCTCACTAACTGCAAGTAGACATTTCACTAAAAGAGGACATAATAATAAATCTTCCTGTTCTTACAAAGTTTGGTATTTCATTTATTAAATTTGAATTTCTAGTATGACATTGATATTTTAAAAAAAAATAAGTTTTTGATATGTATTCACACCCAATAAATTTGTATACTATATAATTGTCCTGTAAGAATTAAAACCAAGAATTTTTTAAAATTTACAGTAAATTTTTTGGTTTTTTTATGTTTAGGAAAAGAATTTATGGTAAAATAAATAAATAAAATTATACAAAGATAGCAGTGATTGAAGGAAGTGTATTATAATTTTTACACCGTGTTAACATGTATCCTCAGTTAGATGGACAAATGCATTCTATAAGGGTACAGTGATAAACCAAGAACTGTAAGTTGTATCAGACTCAAGCAAAATGATCATAATCTCTTGGAACAGAAAAAAATAATAATGGCATGTGGACAGGAGGTATATTGACACCTCATTTACCTTTGTTCACCAATTAGTGTGACCTGTTTTATCTTCATGATGATTAGTTTGACATATCTTATCATAGTTTGTTAATGTCATAGCATTTTGCATGTGTTATGCAATCAAGTGTTTTGTAGGAGATATGTTTTATATGAAGTCAGAATTACAATAAATGGCAAAATATAACATGCTGTTATTTAGTCTGATAAAGACATAAGAAATATTTAATTAATTTCACCTCATTGTAAAGTTGAGATTTGAAAATGCCATAATGAAATTATTTTGTAAAATAATTCAAATTAAAATTTTTAAACTAAATGATTTTGAAGATATACAATTCAAACATAAGCATATAACTGAAGTGCAAATTTTTCACAAGCACAACAAATAATTATTATTTTTAGACATCTTTTGTATTTATATTTGAAATATAATTAATTGTATTTATATTTGAAATATAATTAATTTCCATTATAAAGCATGAAATATGACAAATTTTCCTACTTTTCACTGATTTCTATATTTTCATGTGAAAAATATATTATTAGTAATCAAGCATGGCCTTATGCTTGTGAAAATATATGGCGGATAGCGACATGTAACTAAGCAGTGAATTCTCTGCATATTTTTTTGTGGTCAAATATAATTGCTCAGCTGGACAGGTTAGAACTATCCATTCCCCTAGCAGAGCACATTGGCATCAGAATAGGCACTACAGTAATATCATCAAAGTCTGTACTAAATATATTGCATCATAGCCTCATGCCATTTGCTTTTAACTGTTGTGGCAGCAGCACATATCAGACATTGACAACAAAATATATGCTGTTTAGACCATAATTAAGAAGTGAAAAATATATTATTAGTAAAGCATGGCCTTATGCTTTGAAAATATATGGTGTTTTGGCCATAATTAAAAAGTGAAAAGGTACTTACAAAAGTAGATGACCTTTATTAACATCATAAATAGCTGTAACTTGAGAACAGCTGAAATTTAAATTAAAAAAATAGTGAAACAGTGGAAGGATAAAACTGAAGCAAAATTAAATCTAAAATTGGCACATTTATATTTGTTAATTATGTATGTCTTTTGAATGCGTTTTTAAAATGTTTTACATCTTTTGAATGTCTTGCTTTATAGTGCCAAGTAGAGCTGAGGTACCCCCACCCAAGGTATACGGAATAAAGTTAAATCATAAGAGGGTAAAATCCCTAAAATACAAAGTCAGTTTTTTTTAAACTTTTGAACACATCTGTGGTCAGAAAGGTGAGCTCACAACATTCAACCCTTAAACAGCTGGGGGATAACAAGGATGTTATTAATACGCTTTAGTTAGAATTATATTGTCAATCTTACCTGCCATCTTCCATTTTCATTTCAGAAAAATGGAAGGGACTTCCAGAAACTACAGAGGGCTTTACGTCCTGATGAACTGAATGCTACTCTAAGTTGTATGAGCATAGAACAGAGACATTGTTACCTGGAAAAAGCTTTTGAAGAACATGTGGAAATGTGTAGACATGTAGTAGAAAGACTTGCTGAGTCAGTTGATTGATTGGAACTAGTGAATTATGATACTTCACTACTGTAAATCATAATATTTTAGCAAGCACAAAATTTTACATAATTTCACTAAGAAACTACATGTCCCCCAAAATATAATAATGAAAAGTTGTATGGTGATCATTGGAAGATAGATATTATTGTGATTTTGGTTGATATTAAAATATTGTCATAGGCATTGATAATTGTAAAATATTGTCATAATCATTGGATGTAGGTAAAAATCACTTGATGGTTTTACAATACTAGCATGATTGAATTATGGTAACATATTGTGATCACTTGAGGATGGTAAAACGTGATTATTGGATGATGGTAAAATATTGTGATGCCCTGAGGCATGATCACTGGATGATGATAAAATTTTGCTGTAATCATTGGATAATGTTGAAATATTATGATTTACAGTGCTTGCTCCAGTTTTGATGAAACATTAAATCTTTATTGAACTGTTTGCATTATTTATTTGTCTTAATGAATCAGTTTTACCATATACTTTTATGAATTAGAACATCAGTAGGGGTGCAGAGAGATATTCTTAATAGTGCTGACAAAGTGTATGTTCTTTTCTTGGGATGGGGGTCTTTTGTTTCTTTTCTGACTTTTTAGAATAGGTGATCTAAGATCACATTCTGGTTGTATCATACATTTGATGAAGCAATGCAAAATTGTATTGCTTTTGACAATATATTGCAGGAATTGATAGTAGGCACTACTAGCGATTGATATTTACAAATTTCTAGATAACCCATTCAAATAGTTATGCTTAGGACTTTGTTTACTGTGGTATACCCTTTAGGACTTTTTCTGTAGTAACCCCTATAGGCTCTGGATGTGGAATATGCCTCATGATTTCCTGCTTGTTATAGGAGGAGCCCAATGGAGCTAGATGCCATATTGACAGACTTGTAACTGAATTGTTGCAAGTTTGAATCCTGCTATTGGATCAGTCTTTGTTGGATATGCTATGGTGTCTTTGTACAAGACACTTTACTCTATTGTCTTGGCACTAAATACCCTACTCATTTTGCTGTACTGTAGAACACCAAACCAAGCTCTATTAAATGGTTTGCAGAAGCCAATTATGCCATGTTAATGTGGCATGCATATGGCTCCTAACTTTTTGTTTGTAGAAACTTTGAAACAAAATTACCAAAATAATACACACACAAACTTGATAAATATGGAAAATGTTGAATGAATTTTGTACAAAAAATATTACATATTTTAAAAATCTCTCTTTGTGAAATTTTTTATGTTTTTGTACATGTATATCTGAGATTTTTTCTTCCAGACAATAACCCAGGGCTAGTGTTTTTTTTTAAAAAAAAATCACTTGCCCTGATTAAAAATCCACATGGCCGACTAGGCCATACAGATTTGCTGTTATTTTGACACGTTTGTTTTCTTCCCAAAATGAAATGGCCAGATCCTTATTCTTGTGATTTTGTTCGTGAGACATAACCCTCATTCATTTTCAAAATTGCTGTATGCTCATGTATGTAATTCTGGATAATTGTGACTTAAACCTCTGCTCTTGCAATCTCTGTGTACATTCAGGTCAATCTAAAGTTGATGTATTCATCACAATCATTAGGGATAAGAATTTGGATGCCTTGGATTAGTTTGTTTTCTGAATGCTGCAAAATTCTCACATTTTGTGTGTGGACACTTTGGTTAAAGGGTTTTTATATCTATATGGGACACCACCCCCCCTACATCTCTATATGTGGGTATACTTCAAAAAAATCAAAAAGAATTTGATAAAGAAAAATTTATTTAGTTAGTAGTGGTGAAGTGATAACACCTGTGCTGTATATCGATGCAATTCATGATGCAAGGACTATGATATGATACATTATTGATCCACATCTCCAATTTGATTGTCCCTTAATCTTTAGAATATCTGTCACTGGTCAAGTGGAGCCATGTAAAGGTGTGTTGACATATTGGTTGTATTTGTAGTAAGCAGATTACAGACAAAACCTTATCGTCTGTGTATATGCCACTCTCATCCTTGACAAGATCCAAAACAGGCTACCTGTTAGGTGTCAGTGACTTTTATTAAACATATTAAACCATTTTCAGGGTGCTTCATTTCATCAGGTGCAGTACTTGTTTTGGTTACCATGCCCTTTGTTTTGCATTAAAGCTTTTAAAACATCTTATTACCAACTTATGTCTTCACTTAAATTTGAAAGTTATTTGGGTACTGTCTATGAAAAGAAGAAATGGTGTAATATGCTAATGCAAAGGAAATATATCTAAAAGAAGTTCAAGTTTGGTTGTGGAGAAAATTAATAATCAGATCCTTCATTTTGTAAGTCTTGCATCTGCAGAACAACTGCCATTGCCACACATGAAAAATCAAATTGTTGATAACACCCACAAACCTACAAATTAACAAGGTAGCTATAATTCATGTAGTTTGGAATCTGTCTCCTTGCTGATTCTGTGCTAACAAATTTTTTAAAGCCATTGGCATGTTCATTTAAGGTCATATATATCAGCTTAAGAGGAGACATTCCAGACTTGTTCCCCACTTTACAGACCATTTAATTACAACTTTTGCATGAAGTTTCTCTGTTGCTTTGTAACTAAATTGACCTGGTTTGGAGGCTGAGATCAGTTATTGTTTTAGCTGATTTGGAGGATGAAGTCATTACTGTAGCTGGTTTGGGGGCTGAGGTCAGTTTTTAATGTAGCTGATTTTTGGGGTTGACTACCAGAGTGAGATGCAGCGGCAGCCAAATGACAACATTTTAACTGATCATTGGTGCATATGGGCCATTTTTTAATAGTTATTTCTATGTAACTGACTTATTTTATGTGCTAAAACCATGCATATGTAAAAGCTGTGTCTGTGATTCTTTATCCTGCTGACATCAACAAGGTTGATAAGAAAATACATGAATATAACACAGAACACACTAATTGTAACACTAAAATTTGACGCGTTATTTTTTGCCAAGTTATATGCCAAAGTTTTATACCTAGCTATATAAAAAAATTTAATTGGTCATTATATTTTACTTGCTCTGAAGTTGCACTTAACGTTTTACACAAAGATGAACACATCACACTGCTTGCATGTTATCTGCACTTCCTGCTGCCATTTTTCTATGAAACATTATTGGTTTTCTCTTTAATACATTTTACCACATAGTTGTTAGTTTAATTCTCAATTGTTTCATTTAGTACCAGATTAACATTTTCAAGAAGTCTATATTTTTTTTATCCTCTCATCCAAAAATGATAGTAGGATCAATGCTTTCATTGACATTGATGTTTTGGGGAGCATGTAGTTGCCTTATCCATTCCATCATTGTCTTCATCATCTCATTCTATTACCATTTCTGATAGATTGGACAAAGAACATAATTTAGTGTCACTGCCAGCACTTCCTTCAGTAACAAGATACATTTTGTTATCTGAAAAACCTGAAAATTGCTTTCTGAATCGCTTGCAGAAGCCATTGTTTCCACTGTCAAGAAAATGTATTAACTATCATGTGGTGGATAATTCCAGAAAATCCCCATGTTTAGTAGTATTAATTAAAGGCAGTCAATGATGTACTTGAAACAGAAATAGCATCTGCTTTGTATTGTAGACAAAATTTTCTAGCTTTTGATACAATTAGGCAGACAGTCTAAATAAGGCGGAGGTACCTGTGTTTTTGATGCAGTTAGGCCAACAGTCTAAATATAGTGTAGGCACTTGTGCTTTTGATACAGTTAGGCAGACAATCTAAATAAGGTGGAGGGACCTGCAGCAGGAGTATCAAGCAGGGGGCTGAGTATTAATAATTTGCTAGTGCCTTTGGAGAACTTTGAAATGAAAATGCTGAATTTTGTTGTCAGATTCAAGATTTCTATAAAAAATTTGATAACTTGTTTTGGACAGGCCCCTTAGGCAGCTCACAATATGAGAGGGGCCTGATTTAGAATTAAATGATTTTTCAGCTAGAATTAGATGATCTTTAAGCTAGAATTAGATGATCTTTCAGCTAGAAATAGATGATCTTTCAGCCATAATCTACAATGTTTAAATTTTGCTAACATGAATTTTACAAGTTTAAAAAGTCTTGATAACTCTTTGAATTTAGTTTTTAAAGTAATCCTTGAAAATTCTGAATTTGTTGAGAAATTCTTTGACTTTCGCCCAAAACCTGTTGCATTTTTATGAGGGAATAGAGCATTGATGGATCATGTAATAATCAAAACTGGTAGTTTGAGATGGAGTCTTACTTTGATAATAGTGATGCACTGATTACTTTTTTTTTTCTTCTGCTATTGTACCTTTTTATGTTCTGATGAACAAAGTAATATACGGAGAAAGTTCATTCTCCAAAAGAAAAAAAATACTCCTTAAGAATTTTGTAAAATCCTTAAAACCTCATTGTAAAGTCCCTGAACAAAAGTATGTGTGGTGTAAAAGCCATCATTTATGCACATTGATTGTGAAGTTTGCTAATAGACACATTGATTAGAGGCCTGAGATGATGTTTTGTTTGCCTACTGATATTGTCAGGGGCCTCTTTTGGCCATGTGGTCAAAGTTGCTTGCTAATAACTTCCAATGAGTATGTGGTTTTTCTGGGGTTTTCCTGTATTTTTCCTCCATCTTGTATACTGGCTGCTGTGTACAGTATATCATGCCTTGAAAATGGCATTAAACCCACAAAATCCAGCCAGACGTTATATTTTCTGCTATATTTTCCACCTCAAAAATAAAATAGAATCATGTTTAATGAAACAGTTGGATAGAGCTACTTCTGTTTCAATAAATGATTTGGATTCTGTACAAAGTATGCTCATTACTGGCTGGTGGGATAGATGTTGTTAAAATATCACAGATTTCTTATTGCCAACTTATATGGTCTGGTGTAACTTGCAAATTAACTTGGATATAGACAACAGCATTATGAACTATGGCTAAAACAACTTTGAAAATGCTAGATTTTGAAAGTTCGCACTGAGTTCTTAAAAAGTTGTGGTTCATGAAAATTCCTTGAATTTGCTGGTGTTTTTAAATTTGTCCAAGAACCCCTTCCAAATTATTTGTGGGAATATAAAATGCTAAAATGTAAATAAACCATATCACTATATATATATATAT
>QKMX01024208.1:0-10018 GCA_003401595.1 Venustaconcha ellipsiformis
ATATATGCCACAGCTAATTCGTATATTAGTATATTATAAAGCTTAAATTGTCGCTCCAGATTGTACTATCTTCTTTTGGTACTTTATTTTATGATACGTTATAGCATGCATTGAGGAGAAACACATACAGTATATTATGATCTATGTGTTTTGAGGCTCTTGCGGGTTTTAGTGTAGCACCTAGAAGTTCATTTAGAAATTCCAAAAGTTAAAACGAGAAGTCTTCTCCATTCAAAGTTAGTGAAACTGAAAACGTTTTAGATTCCACTACAGTCTTATTATCATACATCAGGTGGAAGTTTATGCTGCCTAGCAAACCGTTTAAGTTTTAATATCTTGATAAAATATCTTTCATTTTGTATTTGTGTGCGATAATACTAATAATTAATAGATATATGTTCAAGGATGGAATTGCCTTTTCTCTGTGTTGTCATTAGGAACGGCACATTAAAATATGTTTGATATGTAACAACGTCTCTATTTCAGTTATAATAATCTGTTTACAATAAAGTACTTCAATGTGTCGTACAAATATATAGATATATCGAATTCATCTTCAAATTTCACCATATGCTATGTTTTGCTTCATATTTTTTTGGGCGGCTAACCAGTTTACATTTTATTCCGCAATATAAAAGTGGCATAATCGTCTTTATTCTTTAAACTGTCAGAAGCTTTTCTGATTCTTAATTCATTAGGGCAAATCAATACGTATTTCCTTCGAGCAGCTGATAAAAGCCACATATGATTATATTTGATAATAGAAGATATATTATATTGTCATTTATCCTGATACATTGCAACAACTATGTGGTCTTGTCAGATGTGTTCTCAACCAAACTAAAGCTATTGACAGATATAGTGTCATTTATGGGTAGGTCTCGCGAGATCATAAGATACGCTTTTAAAACATGCATCGTGACCCTCCAATTATAAAATCCATATGACATTTTCAATAGCCGTGTTTGAAGGACTGAAACTGGACAGCAATGAAGCCTAATTTCCTGATCTCAAGAAAATAAAATAAAAATGATACAATTCTGTAAATATATTGAGATCGCAGTCCCATTTTGCAAAATATAACAAATATGAACAACATAAGCCAAGCCTGTGTTGCCTTATTTTCGAGGACATATTTCAATGTACAGAAGAAACATTATTCAGGATACTGTTATCCGTATATACTTTACAATGATGTTTACTAATAGATGAACAACTTTCAATAAAGGTAGTCTGACCTTACAAATAATAATATGCATTAATTATACAGTTCGATAAATGGAGATCGGTTTAGTGTGGCCTCGTTATTATTATTTCATTCCTAATTTAATTAATATTTACTTAGCTAGTTAATTATTTGATAGTTAGCCACAAAAACTGTTATTAGTTATAAAGCAGTGTCACCTTCGCGAACAAAGATAATGCATGACACATTTTTCAAGCAAAAGCAAAGCAGACATTAAAGTCAAAGTTATGCAACTTAGTAAATACATAAAATCGCAAACACTAAACAGTAGTTAAGAAATTAATATCTGCTACTTTGCAACCCACAGGACAAATGTACCTCAGAAATTATTGTGACACCATATAGCATAGCATACAGTAAGAAAATAATATCTGGCTATGATGAATGTATTGTTTTTGCTAGGCACAAATCATGGAAGCTGCAAAATACTACCGATGGACAGATATTCATGACTTAAAAAATTGACTGTAGAGGAAAATAACAATAATCGAAATTTGAACTGTTCTCATAAAAATCCACTGCTGATGAAACGAGATTGAGAGGAAGATGAGCAGGATCTGGCCGAAGCACCCAATAGCAGACCGAGAATAACCTGGACAGAAACAGCTAGCAGGAAAGTTTGAACTCGAATGGAAGAACCAAAAAGACTTTTGTTCGAGAAGTACAAGACAGGAAATAGTAAACAAAAATAGTTGTTGGGTGGGAGTATGCATGCAAGAGTGTGGAAAGGATACATACCCATGGAAATAAACTAATTTTATTTTATTTCTCCGTCTTGAAATTCGGCCTAGGAAAATGATCGTAGAATCATACACCTTTTTATTCCGTTTACTCGCTTTCCGAATAAATATAATAATGCGAAATTCTCTCAGTTTCTATGTAATTGGCATTTCAGTTTGGTATTCTATAAAATAAATAAAGACAAAAAATAAATGTGGTTGAAAAAACTTTCAAAAGAAATAATATAACATGAGTCTGTGAATTAGATGGGACAACACATTTGAGTTTCCGAATTGTTTGATATTTAATGATCAATATGATCAATATGATAAAAACAATTGACTGTTGAATTAACGTTGGACCTAACATGACACTTTGAATATATAGTAAAAGACAAAGACTTAAGATAAAAGATTCGTGTCTGGAATCCTGCTAATGCCACAACTTTAGTATGAGTACATTAAAGCTAAAGATAAAGTATGCTTATGCCTTGTCAACAATATGATCTTTATCGGAGGGATCTCAGCTATTTACATGACCTGTATATATCGCTACAATAAATCCACAAATTAAAACGGGGAAAGCTGCACTATATAATGTAATATCACTAACGGCTGGTGGATTTAGAGATGGGCGTAAGGAATGGCTTGAAACAGAAGTCATTTTATTTAGAAAATTACGTTTGTGCGGTTTTTGTCTTGATTCGAGACTTTCAAATCTTATTTATCTTGTAGCGCTTCAATATATACTAATTTGTTTGCGCCAGCTGCAATTCTGGCATCCTAATTATGTATTTTGTCGAGTAATCTTATCTCAGATAATGCCCAGTTGTCCCAAACTTCATTACCATATTTCAGAATGGGTCGTATAAGAGACGTAAATATAATTTCTAAAGATATCCTATCCAGTTGGAATCGGGTTTACGCATCACATTCATTCTTGACTGTGCATTTTCCTTGATACAGTTTATTTATTTGCATCACGAGCAGTCAACTGAGAAAAAAAACCTCAAAGATGTTTGTACACGTTAACTTCATTTATTCTTAGTTGAATTTATTTCACGATGTAGATGGAAATGTTTAATATTTTTTTCTAGAAATTATCAGTGATTCGGTTTCAGAAGGGTTGAAAGATCCAAGCTAATAATATCAAATTGTTTCCAAACTAAAGTTGAGGTTATGAACGGTTGCGATGTGATGTGATTTTGTACCATCAGAAAGAAACTTGCATCATCTACAGCCTCTTTTATATTGCAGTTTATATAATATACATATATAATTTATGAAGGTCAAGAAAACTATGGGAGCTCGGCTTCTCAAATCATAGAGATTGTTTTGGTCCGCATGGAACGAAATTTAGTCCAATGAGAAGATGAGTTTGGTTGTTTGGCTTTTAGATTTTCTCTCTCTTACATTTGCATATGGACCTTGTGATTGCCGTTGTGAGCATGGAGGCTCTAGTAGTTTAAATTTAACAGTTCTGTTTGGAACACATTGGCCAGATATCACAGATATCAAAGCTATGACGTCAGTGATATTTTTGGCATACGTTTCAATATGGTCACATTTCAAGCCATCCCAGCCATCCCAATTGGTAGCTGATGCTTTATATCTCAGGTGATTATAGTTGTCTTGGCCGTATATCCATTTATGCCTCTGAAACTATGTACGTTTTTTTCTGTAACTAAATGACCCGTAAATGGGGAAATGGTGTGTAATATCTTGATTTAAGAAAGGATCCCCAACCACAATGAGAATTAAATTTCCATTATTCATTATAAGCAACAGATCTATCCAGGTTGAATGTTTTACTGAATTAGTCAGCTGATTAATGTATTGGTGAATGGGAAGTATATTACATAATTATTTCATTGTTGGATATGAGACTAGATTAAGGATATGGTAGTTTAAATCGCATGTTACAATTATATATTTAACCCCTGTATATATAGCAAGGTGTATGCAATCTTCCATCATTGAAGTATACACGTTCTTTGCAGTTAGAGGTCTATAGAATACGATCACCAGAATTTTCATCTGTACGCGAAAGTTCTAGCCATAAGCACTCAAAGGGAATTTATCGCATCCAGTCTCATTGGGAAATGTTACCCATCTGTTTCATGTATTAAGATAAAACCGTATCACCTACAAGATTTTTCCTGAATGTGTTGTTGTGCAATTGGAGGTAATAGTCTTCAGAAGAAATGGAATTACCAAAACAAATTCCTGCAATTCAGCTTATAAGGTATCTAATTTGGATAAAATGCTTTTAACTTTATAGTGTGAAATGGAGAGATGCTTTGAAATGTCAAGTTTATTGCTAAAAGAGACAAAAATAAGCAAGATGTGTCATACGAGCACTACTGAAGGAAGTTGTAAAATCTGGTCCCAAATTGGGATAAAAGTCTCTGTCTTTTACGAGTAACTTCAGCAACTAGAAGGTCAAAACTAGGATAAATGGAACGCACACAAGAAAGAACAATGCAAAGCTCAAATATCTTCCATATTATTCATTCTAAATTTTTATAGTCCTTTATTACGTTTAATGTTGTAGAAAGGTTCAGAAACTTCTCAAGATTTATAACCACATTTCTAAAAAAGGGTTTCCATGGTATTATCTTTTATCAAACTAATATATATTGTTATTATTACTCAGCAGTAATGGTCATTACAATTTTCTAAAGAGATAATGAAAACATTACATCTGAAATGAAAGCAATTGCATACCCAAATGGAGCATGATAACGTCTATTAATTAAGCAAAACGGGTTTGTAAGGCTACAGCTAATGCAATAAAATTAATATTCAATCATTCAAGCATTTTGTTACATTTTATCTCATTTGTTGAATCAGTTGTCTTAAACCCTAAAAATTTGTATCGAATATGATCTAAGGCAGGTAGATTCTATAAATAGTTCCTTCTGACAGTAAAGACAAGTATATGCAACGGGTATTTATATTTATATTTTCTCGAATCGAAAAGTGCATTTGCACTGAACATTCCAAATAATGTATTCGTAAAACAGAAGCAGTTTGGCAAATACATACAAGGCTGCTTGGATAATGAAGACTCAATAGGAATCCTTTTACAGACTGGGACACTAAGAAGACTGATCATCATACATATATAGACTACTTGTGGTAAATGTGCATATATTCTAATATTCTACACAATGATTATCCATATTGAGAGAATCCATACATTTATTAGCAAGTGATATGCGTTGATGCTCGGTTGATTACTCTTATCATGTTTTGGAATGATATCATTGTCGTTTATCCGTTGTTGAACTCATCATTCTGTCAAAAGCATTGTTGAATTTTATGGGCACGAGTTTGTTTTCGGAATCAGTCATCATTCGATTACATTATAAATATCTCATTCAGGACTCCAACACCGGCTTAGCCATACAAACGATTTATACAAATGGTATTATCAGCTGTCAGCAATAAAAAGTTTGTGTTAGGACTGGTCAGCCCTGTATCTAGATAGTCTGATGTCACCTGTCTGCTGCATGACGCACCAATGCTAGACAACACTATAAACATCAGACACCTTACCGATATTATTAAACAGTTAAAGCAATTTAAAAATTACAAAACCACCCACACAACCATCCCAGACATTGTGCTCCATGACTTCGATATATCCTATCAGAACTCGCCATCGCCCTCCTACAACAGACTCAATGCCTCAGACACCTAATAAATAGAAAATAGATCAAGCAAATGATATCAGGTTCAGATTATTAAATCAGACTCTAAAGATATCGATTAATGAAAATGACAGAGACTGCAAAATAGATCCATAACTCTAGGAGTAAGCGCATACGTTTTCGAAAGGCTTGTTAAATTTGTAAATGTAACGTTTTCTAAGAAAATGACAATAATATTTCTTTTGTCAGTAAATGCTTGGCAATTAACTTGCCTGCAATTGCTAGACTTAAAGCTGCAATATCCGTGTTGTTGGTCTGTATTTCTTGCTAAAATGTGTATGATTTCTTTGAATTGCATGAATATTCTTTCACAAGGGTTAACTGATAACTATGTGCGATAAATCGATATTGAGGCAGATTAACGCTAACAGTGTTAGGTTTCAAAATGAACTGCCTACTTTAATTTATTTACATAACTGCCAAAATCAATCCTCATAACACATCATATCATTAAATGATCATTTAGTGTGAAATCGTGTCTTTATTGCCATAAACTGACCTTGGGCTTTTTCAATCTATTTATAGTCGACTATTATTTTCGACAATGTTGCATATTCGAAAACCAGTAAATATGCCGAAGTAATTGAGACCTGCTGGAAGTCTATTTATTCGTTAACCAATATTCCTGGAAATCTCTGAAAAGTCATTTCTTCAGAGTCAAACAGATTTAAGTCAGTTCTAAACTTATGAAAAATGCAGACGTTCTTTTCTGTTTGCTTAAACATCTTTTCTTAAAGACAAGTTGTATTACGATGCTAAATTTTTTATTTTATAATTGAGTTTATAGCATATTGCATCCAAACAAGAAATAGAATATATATATTGATAAAAAATAACAAACCCTGGGCGAAAATAACGTCACCAAATTGATGAGATGATTTGTAGGTGACTGTGATGTAATATGGATGACCCGAAATTAGTCATGCTTATGATAGTTAGGCAGTTTTCAAGTAGAAATTTGTATAAATAAATATTTTCCAAAATGATTTTTAACAGCAATAAGACATACAATGCATATATGATTAAACTCAAAATCATTGAATATGCATGTTAATCTAAACTAGTAACAAAATGTTTTGATGATAAAAGATGTGCGATGCAGCTAGTGCTTACATTTCAATTGAGGGAAATCGCCAGAAAGATCTCTACTGGTCATCATCAGCAGACAAACATAATTGCTTTCCTGATTTACTTCATATTTTTCATATTGGTTGGGTCTTATTATATAATGTGTGTCACGTAGTGTGAGAAAAATTGCCATTAATTCTTGCTTCATGTTTATACAGATGTCATCTGATATAAATCGTAAATCAAAGTACTTTGGGTAATATCAGTATGTATCGTATAATATTACGACTTTAGATCGATTCTGAAACAGAGAAACTATCTGTCCGTGCCTTAGCCATTGCGTCACAGTCCAGTTAGCGATTAATTCAAAGAGAACCTAGCCTCCGTAGCGATAAACTGTTTGTTTTTGCAACCACCCAGAGACGTCACCGGCCGAATTAGGCTTAAAAACAGAAGGCAGCAAGGATATGAACAATGCACAAAACGTAGCAATTTCTCGGCGGCCTTACCCAAGACAAAGCTCTGCATTCGATATCGCGTTGGCATAGTCGCAGATATGCAACCCTGTTAAATTCTCTAGTCGCACAGATGAGACACATTTCCTGAGTAGAAAAATAAGTTATGTTCTCTAACTCCAATACATCATATTCACTGAGTGCGATAGAAATAACGACGCATGCAAATGAATATTTTTCAGCTCGATTGCCCAATAACCAGTGTCTATGTTCACATATGTGTATCAATCTAAATACGGATTAGAATATATATGTAAATTCACGTATTTCCTGCCCGACATCCAGTAATTGTTTTATTCTTATAACTGCACAAATTACACTAAACCATTCGCCACAGTGACTATTTCTCAAACCTTCTTCGAAGTTTGCTCTCGTTCGACACGCTTGTTTAATTTGATTGTTTCAAATTAGATCATTGGTTGCTGAACTACATTGCATGATTTACATCAGCTGGTGTAGAATTACCGCTGTTCCGAAAAGGGATTAAATACAACAATCTCGGCAAATATAACTCATTCACTGTGTAACCATTATTACGTGTTATCTTTGTAACCTAAAATCACCGTACAAATCTACCTTCAAGCCTCAATCAGTCGAATAATCGATATTACTAGAACGTGCACCTCAGCCACTAAATTGAGTCAATCATGACTTCCAATTAGAACGTATTAGTATATTGCAAAACATATTTTGAGAATGTTTTCGAAGCATATGAAAACTTGTCAATGTTTATTAAAATGTTGTACATGACAAGGATTCAAATAAGACGAAATGTTCTTTAGATTTGGCATATGCTGCGTATTTGTTATATGTTTGGGCGTTCTTGCTTGTGTTTGACATAAGGCTTGTTCCTTCCAAGATGTTTGGCAGAGTTTCACGGAACGCTATTCATTTTAGACTGCAATATCCAATTCTGCTGATTTTTGAAAAATGATGCGCAAGATAACACGAGACAGAAATTTGGGTTAAGATGCCATTTATTGTAAACAATTGAATTCTTAAAAAGCAAATTGAGCTTACTTTTAATGCAAAAAAATAAAATGTTTGACAAACTGAATAAATTTCTAAACGGCAGATCAGTGCTAGCACGCTATTGTTTTAATCATTGTTCTTTAAGTTTTCGCAATGGTTTGTGGTGGACAGAGTTTGTGGTGGATGTGGGAGGTCGTGGGTGCGATCTCTGGCCATCTTTTGATATTGGAATAAATTTAATGAGGGAGGAAATAAACAACAGCGGCCCCACCCGAAAAGACATTATTTATATCAAGAGATGATTCTTTATATTGTAATACTAACCATACAATGAGGTCATTGTAATACTAACCACACTGTGAGGTCATTGTAATACTAACCACACAATGAGGTCATTGAAATACTAACCACACCATGAGGTCATTGTAATACTAACCACACAATGAGGTCATTGCCTTTAGCATGATTGGTATCCAAATATAACGACACTATTCAGTTTTTTTAAAAAAATCCATGCTTTATTCGACCATGTATCTGGGATGCCGTACTTATAGCTATACCATTTAGTTTTTTTTTTTAATTTTTATATACAGAGATTATTTAACGTTTCTTATCTCCAGCTAATGTAATTATGATTCCATTAGAGTAGATATATGCATATTAGGAAACAGAGATGTAATTGAATAATGGCAAGTATGAAAGAGGATTTTTTTTTAAAAAAGAGGGTTTCGAGAACAACAGAAAATGTAAGATCTTTTATTTGTTCCACAATGACTGGTTTCATTCGTAGCAACCTTCTGTGATCAAAGTGTTTTCCTATTTTCTCAAGGGTTGTAAAATGACTTATTTCACAGATATAATAATGAGATAAGTCGAGATACATTGACTAAATTTTTTTAATGGAGATAAAAGAGAAACCATATACTTTCTTTTTAGTAGGAAAACTTGTTGAAAATAAGAAATTGCTATAGCAACTACCTCATTGATGGATTTTTGTTTCCTTGTGATGTCCGTATAAAATAATGTGTCTATAGGCATATAGTGGTGTGATATCTAGGGCAGTAGCCAAGTTGCGATTGCCGTATGTCATGATTGGACAAAGAAACGCAGCATGCTTTGCCTAATGTCTCTAAACTGAATTACTTTTTGTAAACATATTCAGCTCGGAACAATATGATTTGAACTAATGGCTAATATAAAAAAGCCTTAATCAATCATTAAGATTAATCTAATCGAGAATGATTGATTTATTTCGCTAATTGTTCACCAGACTATCAATCCAGGCATGATATAAACTTTTCCTTCTTTACATCTATGTTTGGATCTAATAAACTGATTGATGTTTCGCTTATCCGAAAGTTGTTTGGTAACGATCACTACATAATTTTTCCAACATTTAATCTATTTCATTGCAAAACAAGTACAGAGCTTTCTTCCTACCTAAACTTCTTAAAGAATTTCATCATAAGAAGTTCTATCGAAGTTGTGATTTTCAGGAAATGACTTTGTATTTTAGCCATGATTACACTAATGTGCAATCCTCATATTCAAATACAGGAACAAATATATGCCAACTTACCCATTTTTGTATGCATGCCAAAGAGAGAAATATATAATGTTATGACGTTGTCCTTCCATTCGTCTGTCTGTTATTGCACAATATCCTAGGTTTAACACACATTGATGCAGCTGACCAACTTACTCTTCCTTAGCCTCGGATGAAGGAGGTTGTGGGTGCGATCCCTGACCGAGTCATACCAAAGACTTTTAAAAAATGGTACT
>QKMX01024307.1:0-10013 GCA_003401595.1 Venustaconcha ellipsiformis
TTGGACAATGTCGTTGTATGTTGCACTTTCTTTCTCGAGAGCTTTCTGAGAAATGTTGCTTTTATTTTTTCCGACTAGAAACAATAGCCTGGAATGATGAAGTTTCAACAATCTTGGATTAGCCCATGTCTCTCTGAGTGCTTTTCTCCGGAAGAAATGGGAGACAGCCGTATGCACCATTATCAAGAAAGTAAGGTTGTGCGCTTCTTTGCATATATAAGGATTATTAATTAAGAAGTTCGAATTAAAAGTAAGAGGATAAAAAGAGTAGTTGGTATATTTTATTTCGTCTCCATTTGTTTTACTGATGATGAATGGTCCTGAAGGGTTGCGCTTTACTGGATATGGTATCCATGCGTATTTTCCTGGAATCATGACATCATCATTTATATTACCATCCGGACTGCCTGAGATTTTGCGATATATGACTTCACTTTGGAACAAGTATGTTATAGAAACATCTTTTGAAGACAATTTGTTATCTATCATATACGTATGGACTATATAAATGTATGTCCTTGTGATGATGGCTGAGAGTGCAGAAACAAACATGAATTTCCGGTAACGTCGGAAGCGCATTATCAACATTTTGCACAATGTACCTGAAAAAAAAAAATATGTTTTCAGCAAATTCTGAACAAATTATTAGCGATATAATCTTTGGAAAAATATATATGTACTAGTTTGTTATCCCTGCTATGATAACCCGTTTGGGTTCATTCGAATGAAGTGATATTTGTAAATCTGGGGAACAGATGTTAATGATATTTGCAATATATAATAATGCAAAAAAGCGTTTATTTCATCATCAATGTCAAAAACCGTAATGGTACAATACATATTCATGACCTTTCTGAATGAGTCAAATAGTGGATAATATGTTAAATAGCAGATATGTCATGATAATAAATGCATTTCTATGTCACTTATAACATTTATACTGTAAACAGCGAAACACAATTGACCATGAAATGCCAATGTTTACTCAGGTATGGTCTTAAAGTACGTAAGAGAAATAAGCAAAACGAACAAGTTTTGTTAACCATTAGATAATTTAATTCTCTAAGTTATGAAATTAAAATTAAAATTTAAGAGGAGCGTACAGTATTGCTAAAGAAATTCAAACTAGTCTTAAACTATTCTAAACAAATTGAAAAAAATTGAGTTCTGAATGAATTCCAGTACTCGAATGATCTGATGTTATAAAAGTCATGATGTTTCGCATTGGTATTGTGAAGGACTCAGTTGAATAAATTATCAATGGTTCAATAAATCTATTGTAGTCTTACAGCTAATATGAACTCTTTGTAATTCCAACGAATAATTTAAACTAATATTTCCTTCTCAAAATATACATAACCACAACATTAAACACATCTACAGACTAATATTAAAGCAAGAACATTGAAGATAAGAATGATCAACGTTCTCTCTATATATTCCATTACGCCTCTACATTACAATATGTTACTACTTGATCTTTGTCGCAGTACATAACCTATATTATTACACAAATCCAGCGTTACTGAAATATGCAATCTGAGAAACTTCTAGACATCTGGACTGATTACAAAAATTGTCTACATATGGATTATTGTATCATTAGCACTCCTTTGAGAAGGTAACATAAACAACTTTGTCGAAATAAATATGTAAAGGAAATATGTTGATAAAGACAACACAAGTACTCAGTTGCTCAAATTTGCTGAGGATGTAAATGATGGCGTTAAATTTTGTAGTGACTTTTTTTTAAAACACTTCGGAATTCAGAGGTATTAAAAAGGAAGCCCAGAAACATTCACTTCTGTAAAATCAGGAACAGAATAAACTGAAACAGTTAATATATGAAAATTACCATTTTGTTCTTCATGTGTTAACATAACCAAATAAAATATTATGGTGTTGATTTTAAAGAACTTATCCCTTCATAAATTATTACTGGATGAATCTTTTGAATCACGGACATTTGAAATTCAATATATAATGGAAAATGTTTTCATAGAACCATTAACAGTAATTTAAAGTTCACGATATATTCTTATATTAAACAAGATAATATTTCCGCAAGGCAAACATTGTCATCAAAACGAATTCATTTCCAATGCCAGTAAAGAACGATCGCTCCACGAAAGTTGAAATAATAAATATGTCACCAAGGTCTGACATTTTAAAATGGTTCTGGCATATTTCACTCACGGAAAGAGAACACACAAACTTGAACACTTTCACTACAAATGAACTTTATCAATCTAACTCGATTCCCTTAAGAAGAAAATGTTTTCATGCAATCTCTAATAAATATGTTAACAGCTGGTAAAGATAATCGTGACAAGTACACGTATCACACTATTATTTACTATAGCTCCTGGAGAGATTACTTGGAAATCAGTATGAAATCATTAAATTTACTCAATGAAGCAAATCTTACTATTAATATATGTAAAAGTGAGTTTATAATGATTTTGTCAGTTATTTGGACGTGTTTTATAACAACATCAAGATAACCTTTTTGACATAATGTTGGATTGCAGCATTAGTTTTGGATTATTATAAGTTGATTCAAAGACACATTACATTGGATTACATAATTGCTATACGAAGACATTTAAGGCTACTGACATCTGATATTCAAGACTATTTGACTTTATTCGAATCATTATCATTCTAAGGCATTGTGAAGGCATACATTCGATTATTTACGATTTCATTCATAAGACTGCAAGCGTCTTTTTGAACTTTCATCTGGTAATTTTAGGTAAACAAATTACTTGTTGAAACTTATTTTATTGATACATTTTGCTTCATTTTGTTATAGTTGTTTAAACCTTGAGTATTTAGAGGATCATCCAATCTTCTGATGCAATTATCCAGTTATGCAGTTTGAGTAAAATATTGGACATTAATTTAAATCAGTTACGATGTTCCTATCAAAACGTATTATAAAACAATTAATTACAGGTTCAATAACGGATTATGTCTCACACTCGAGGTTCACTCTTTCATTCTGTTCCTGGAGTGAGTTTCAACTGTGAAAAATGTTTAAAGTTTTGAGATTTTCATGTCATTACAAAGGAAGTCCAATGATTATCTGTTTATTAATGTCTTTGCACAAACTAAATGTGTGTTTTAAAATCATATGTTCAAAGCAGACGTTTCTGGGAAATAGGAGCCTAATTAGGACGGTTACTGCGTTTATTTATCTTTTACTTCATACCTATATGTCGTCTTGAAAATAGATCAATATCAGGAGCACATCTGAGGTCCTGATACGAATTGATGGGTCTTTAAAGTTTTCTTCATTGGTCGTATTTGTCTCATTCTTCAATCGGTAGATAGAAAGCGCAGTTGCAAGATGACTTAAAACATTTTTGTCTTGGCACAGACGTTTGATGATGTCTACAATTTTCACTGTGATGGCATACGACCGTAATATTGTACAGAGGGAGTCACTGTGAATGATCCCAAAAGCCTCTTTAAAGTCAATGTTTTTTTTTAGACGGTTCGGTTCTATTCTGGGGTTGTTATTGTGTCTGAAAATCTAGTCAACACAGGATTTTCTGAAACCAGAATGTTCTTTACTAATATTGTCAATCAATGCTACAAAAATTCCCTCGATAATGACTCTGCTGAAAGCATTGTTGTTGAAGGATAGCTTGGTGATGCCTCTCCAGATTTTACAGTCTCCATTGGTAACAATCTTTTGGTAACTTATTCATAATTTTGGTTTCCAATTGGAGCGAGTGTCCTCTCTCTCCAGCGTCTTTTGGAATATTTTTTTGAAGATCCTTGAAGATCCTCGGAGCTTCTGCATTCTCTGACTACAGCAGATGCTTTCTCCACCAGGAAATTTCCCGTGTATAAGGGCCTTGATGGCTTCTTTGACTTCGGTCTCAGTGATATTCACACTGCTGATGCCAAGATTCTATCCCGCTTTTATGTGATCAATGTCATAAAGTTGGGACTACTTTGTTCAAGACCATTTAAAAATGTTCCTTCTATCTTAAAATTTTCTGTGTCTGATCAGACAATATGTTCACACACTTTGGAGAACATTTGACATGTCCGGTTGTCTTTAGGCGTCTTTGTGATTTCGTACGGACTATTAACTTGCTGTCTCGATGCTTTATCGTCAGTTCAGACCAAGTGCAAAGTAATTACCTTGCCACTTCTTGTTCTGGTTTTCTCTCATCCGTTCTTTTCACAGTATATTTCGGGAATCAAGAAAATCAGTATTAGATGTGTGTTCCTCAAATATGTGTTTTTTAATCGGTTTTGTTTTTACTGCAGCACGCCTCATCGGATGGAGATCCATTCATTTTTATGAACTTACTTATATCAAAGAAGATTATCCTTAGATTATCCTTGTTACTGTTGACTGAATGGATAATGGTTTCCATGTCATAGCAGGATGTGTCAAACCTTGTTTTTCTTAGGATTAGCTATTGTGAAGCGTTTGTCTTTATCTCTTTCAATTTTATTTCCTCAGTTCAATGATAAACATTGTAAACCACTAACCCGTGATCAGTGCTTTGCTCAGCACGTGTCTTCACTAATACATTTTGCAAGAAATGTTTCCAATTTCCATCGATTGTTTATCTGGGTTTTTCTATTGCCATCCGGATTCTTCTATGACGTCTAATGGAGTTGCTTATGATGGAACGGTGTCCATCCGATAAAGATGTCTCAATTAATAATAACACATGTTTTGTGCTTATTTTACAGCAGATGCCTATTAACTTATCAAGAGGCTTAGACAACACAAACTGGGAGCATCATAGGGGTAGTGATGGAATATAACTAAACGTCAAGGTTGAAAGTTTTTTTATGACCCTTCCTAAGACAGCTTGCAAGCTGTTATAGAAACGTCATTTCTCCTCACCGTTAGCGTTTTCTTTGGAGACATATCAGGTGATGATTTCGGCGATCTGGAATTGATTTGGGCATATATCCATTCGTTGATGGGTTAACATTGTAGACATGTAAAAGTGTTTGTTAGAGAGCATTCCTGCAAACTTCACACAAAATAAAACTGCCGTTCAATGACTGCGTCATTATGTTGGTTTTGGATTATTAGAATTAGTTCACAATGTGGGATCTAACTAAATTTCGTGAATTCATGCATTTGGTTATATATGCCAGGATTTCAAACAAGCAATCGGCAAGTAGTTGAACGCGGTTGTAAATTTAAAACTTAGCTACTTTTCATGAGTACGACGCTGACATTGTTTAATAATTTTTGTTTTGTTTATTTAAAGGGGAGCAAAATGGTGACTGATGTCTAATACTGTTGAGAATATGTATAATGTTGAACATGACACAAAAACGAAAACTATTTTATAGCCGATATTCTAGGTAAACAAATCACAGTTATAGTTTAATCATTCAAGCCAATATAATGTGCCAGTTTTGCTGACATATAATTACCTACTTTTAATATATGAAGTACTTTCCTTTCAAATTGGTCAAAAACATGTTACCATCCACTTTTTTTATTTTTCGTTCTTCCTTTCGCATATTCCAATTAAATATATACAAATAATATTTGCATATTTTATTTTTGTCAAAGGAGTGAATCTATGTTTCATTTCTGCACGATAGTTATCCTTGTAATGTTTAATTTGATAGAAGTTGCGTTATCTGTTGTAATGCTCAAAATTTTTAATTTCATTGCCGTCTCCAATTAACGAATAAAAGCTCTGAAATTGCACTTTGGATATTGTTCATGAAGTATTACGTTCTCTCAGTAATATTGATTTTCAATTAGTCCAGTCTCACCGTAATATATATTAAAGAGCAACATAAGTTTGCAATAAGCGTAAAGAGACATTCAAGTGGATAGTTTTGATGTATGTGGATGTTTAGTAATCAATATGTCGTCTCTTTAAAGACGGCTTGGTAATATGCTTTGAAAATTTGAATCAAAATCAATTTGATCTGCAACCATTTGAAAAAAAAGTCCTTTTTGACATGATCTGTGAGCTGTATCATTAATAGACCATAAACCTAAGTACTGGTAAGGATTGTTTTCCTTTCCCGGCAAAACAAACCAACAAGAAAACCAAAGAAGCTAATGATGCAGTTGTCCACATATATGCTAAATTAACTTACTTGTTTGCACAAGCGTAGTTTAGGGATGACCAAAGGAGTGAAGTGTGCAATTGTTCATTAATTAGTTTACATTGAGGAGAATCCTCTTACATGAATACGTTATCCTCTCATTATTAAACGTTAAACGTGATGACTAATATACAGCGTTGACACAAGTATTCCTGCATGAAATAATTGCTTTGATGTGGCAAAGACTAGAGAATGTATATGTCTCATTTGAATGTAAAAATGATGGTCGAGGAAGAGAGCAGCCGTTCGAATGTAAAGCTCTTTCTTGAAGATATACATAAAGGAAATAGATACAAATATTATACTCTGACCTTTTGTGATGCTATCTGCAATATCTGCACAATTTAATGTTAAGTTAATGGAATTCACATTTATTTCCGTTTCTGAACGTCACGTTTCGGTATTCTATTAACTTAGTATAAATTGGCAAAAGTAAAGGTGTTCATTGTAGGTTTGTGAATCTTGATTTACAGTTATATAATTATATTTCGAACAACAGCTTCATACAATGCGATATTATTTTGTAACGTTTGTGGAATGTATGACGAAAGGTAGTTTAGATTGTTATGCATACGTTAGGCCTTTAGCATGCATGTGTTTGCTATCCTCAAAGACGTTTCCTATTTTACATTTAGGAAGTCATTTCGCATTCTTTTCAACAAGCATCCAAGACATTTACAATTAGTGTATTAAGTATTTTTCTTTTAACCTGCAATTATTATTCTCAGGTGGATGTAATATTTTATCTGCACACTACTATCACTAAGATCGTCATGAAACTACTCACGCTAAGAAAGTGAAGTAAAATCGACTTGATTGCATTGCTTTAATATAATAATACAATGAACGTGTAAATTAAACCTTCTATGTCGTCTATCCAAAAAGGCAACAAAAACATAATACAGAGAATGAGTGTGTCCTGTAATTGTTCCATGGTAAATTCCAAGTAATGTCAATTCAAAATTCAGATTCTTTTAGCAATGATCGCGTTCTGTATTTTAGCCAAAGTTTTAGAAAGCAGTTGGGTCTATTTATAAGCTCTGATAAAGTTGAAGTATAACATTATGTGAATACATAACTCACACACTATGATTGCACAATTGGAAACGAAGGGTAATGGTCTAATCTTTCCAGCAAACGAAATGTAGAAGATATAATGTCAATATGTTATCATCTGCAACGTGGCGTCTTTTTAATTGAATTTATTTTTGATAATATGATATAATACTTCATATGATTGTAATTGCATTTGTTTGTAGGCTGTACCTGAAGCAGTTTATCCATAAATATAATGTTGGACCTGCGCATATTGCTCTTGCATTATCACTATCATATTTTAATTAGACCTTCTCTTTTCCAATGTTCCCAATGATCAAGAGCATTCCCGATAGCCTGGTCCATATTTAAATATTTATAGTTGGCCAGTCGGCCTAGAAACAGAACACTACGTTGTTCCCTTTGTGACTCATGTTCTGCCAGCTTCTGGTATGTAGAATAGAGGTTTAAATTTTTGTCATTCGGAACAGGATAGTAGGGTTCTCCTTGAGATGTGCTATACTCTCGAACCAATGTGGAGAATTGAGAACGTTGGTTCAAAAAATGCTTGAATTCTACAGTGCGTGTGTATGGAACGCGCATACTCGGCTCATTCACTACACTTACTGGTTGAACGACTGCGTCATTTTTTTCCAAATTAACACTGAAATCTTCAAAACGTATGGAACGATACTCTAGCCGATCTAAACCCTGTGAGGCGTAATAACCATCTATAGGTCCAGTGAACACCGTAATGTTAATGCCATTAAAACAGTGGCGTTCTTGGAAGTAATCAGTGTTTAATCGAACCTTAATCTGAGGATGATCTAGCAACTCGTCAAAAACTTGAGAGTAGCCGCAGGAAGGGAGCATCTGGATTGGATCTGTAAAGTAACGATCGTCTCTATTATACCTTAGAGGAATACGTTCAAGAACGCTTGCGTCCAGATTATCGGGATATTTATTCCATTGCTTCCAGGTATAGTCGCAAAATAGATCTTTGTAAATGCGTCGTCCAAACCTGGCTACTGCAGATTCCATTGAATTCTTATATGGTTCTACATATGTAATATTTCTCGTTTCTTTAGCCAACCAATTTAGCATTTCCTTTTCATTTTCCACCGATGGGTCATACAACTTCTGGATCGTTTGTATGCATATTGTACCGATGCATATATATATTCATCACAGCCATCTTTCGGGTATACTTTAGCAAGGACCTTGTGTTCCCATGGCTCCCACTTGCCAAATGATGATATGAAATCCCACACTTCTTGGCGCTTGGTATGGAAAAGGTGAGCACCATATTTAGACACACGAATTCCATACTGGTTAACATAATCATAACAGTTCCCGCCAATATGATCCCGTGAATCTATCACTAAAATATTCTTTTTGGTATTTTCAGCAAATAAACGTGCAATGACGGAACCAGAAAACCCTGCACCAACAACTAAAGCGTCTACATTCATGGTACTTGGATGCAAGATCTTTAATGCACAAGATTGGTGTCTTGATCAGAAACGGATTGATGGGCACTATGAAGTTATATAAACATTGAAAATATTCCTCGCTAATGGTATAGATGAAACGATTAGTGTTGTTAAATCTAAGTCTATTTGCTTCACATATAGTACTTTAAAATGAAGAACGATAAAAAACTGGATTTGATTATCAAAAGAATATGAGAAGTTTATATCCGTAGCCTGTTAACTCTCACCTGTCTAAACTTTAACTGCCTTTTTACTACATGCCGCAACGACTTGTTGAGATCATCTGTTTGGATCTATTGTATGGTGCATCTGTAATGTAAAACAAACATATCAGACAGGTCAATGTAAGGCAAGATATTTTAAGCATGATATCTATGGTCTGCACAAGAACTTTTAAGTTGAACAGGAAATATAATTCTACCGATAAGATAGATTAGTACTAAATTTATATTTAAATGTAATCAAGCATTAATTACCCGTGGAATTTATTCAATTGTTCTTCTTATTAATATGTATATGTTGTTCATAAATATGGTGTTCTCAGTTTGAATTGCTAAATCATTTTACCCGTCCTTGGATTTATTCCTAGTATCGCAGCCGAGTCTTGGTCACGTTAATTTCAATTTAATTATATAGAATATTTATTCGTGTAAGCCATTAATTGTTAATTTGTATGTGATCTATAAATAAATCTGGAGTATTCAAACCCTTCTTCTAATTATGTTTATTAGGTTCTTGTTGAATACGTTACGTAATTGATTTTGCTGCTGAAGGTTTTGTGGTTCATTTCAAATTGTGTTTGTCTTTTGTTTACAATATATCATTCGGTTTTGTTTCGACGGACTTAATTAACCACAAAGCAGTTCGCCAATGGATATCTTCTCATGTCATTGAGTCAGATATCACACATTGTATATTATTGACATAAGTTAAATAATTGACTAGCAGTCCGTACCTATCGAAAGCCAATGACATCTTCATGTTTATCATTTGCTTTTTCTTTCCAAATATTTTTTTTCGTTATTTATATCTTTATTGTTATGAATAAAATCTGCATATCTGCATTTCATACTACACTTTCTTTGGTGGGGAGAGTCATAAACGGTGTCATAGAAAAAAGAAAAAACCAATAAACTTCCACCACATTCTAAATAGCACCATATGCTGAACTTAAAGGTTAAAAAATACCCATAAGCAACTATGACAAGCCTTCTTTCACGTTACTGTTTAAACGAGCCACTATTGGGTAGATGCCAACAAATTAGCTATAACAATTATCTCATTCGTATTAAATATTGAATTACCGCGAATGATCTTAGTAACAACTACCATTCTTTATGTCAATACGGTTACGAATTTCTTTATTTT